>OVAP01006495.1:0-11727 GCA_900406295.1 Aurinia saxatilis
AACTACCTAAAAACTAATTAGAAACTCAAAACTACCCTATTAACTAAAATTTCCTTTAATATACCTTATAGCTTTCAATCACCTAGAGATTACAAATAAATTAATTTTTTTCTTAAACGGATTAAAAGTACCATACTTTTTTTTTTGGGCGTGTACTTTACATATTTTTGTAATAAATTCTGTTACAAAGTTGCTTTGTATGTCATATCCTAAAAAAATTTTATATAACAACGCATATATGTGCAAATTGCAATCACTGAATGGAGGAGCAATGCAGCATGGACTGAAAAGGATGCGTCATCTTCACCCTACAAGTTTGATTCGTTGGTTGATTTATGCCTCTCTAGTCTCTACTTGACTTATAAAAGTCATGTACTTACGTATTGAAGCGACAAAGTAGTTGCATAAAAGTACAACTGACTGAAAAAACAAAACAAAAACAAAATTGATCCCTGCCAAAGAATAATAACTATATGTAAACTACAATAATTTTAGCCCAAATTATCTTTTTATTTGAAAATTGGATCGGACATTGACATATATAGATATGTATAAAACATAATCTAACATAACTTTTTCAATATGTAAAAAGTATACTAATAATTATAAAACAATACACATATAATTATTGGCACACAAATTTTTTATATCTTTCTCCTTTTTACAAGAAAAATGTTGGTATCTTTGAACAAGAAGTGGTTTTTAAAAGCCTTACCCCATAAATTTATATGTTAATCCTATGACAATATAATCTCTTCTAGTTTTTATTGAATCATGTTAAGAGATCTCGATTTTACTGTCTAAAGTTCTAAACAAAGAAGTCGGAAGAAAAATAAATCTAAATAAAGACCCATGTACTAACATGCACAGTGGCGGCTCAAACAATACAGAGTTCCTATTCTCTAAATTTTAAATAGGCCCACTTTCCTTTTTTTTACAAAATATAGGTATGTGAATTTGTATGCTAACTAAAATGAGTATCAAAATTAGTTCCACAACCATGTAACAACTAAAAAGGTTGCAAAATTATTTGTTTCCTCTCCTTCTATAATATTTGGTTACTGTTGGTTGTTGTTTTTCAGTAAGAAAGAAAAATAAAAAAGACATGGGTTTGATGCAAAAAAAACTGTTTAACTCGATTTTCTTATGCAAGTTTATCCTCGATGTTGGAAAAATGCAAAACAACCCTTCAACTCAACTAAACCGTGCAAAATAACCCTTCAACTCGATTTTCTTTGCAAATTTACCTTCCGAAAATGGCATGGAGTAGAGAAAATAACATAAAAATTAAAAATAAAATAAAAAATCAAACCCTATTTTCAGTTTTGATTTTCATACGCGAAAGAGAAATTTTTTTTTTTTTTTGGGCACATGAGAGAATTTTTATTCCTTAAAAATCAAATACAGTCTATAAGAGAAATCTAAGATAGTTTACTATTAAATATTTCTTTAGATTACTGATTACACACATATCAGAATACCAATATGTTGCGAGTTTGAATTCAGAGCAAAGCTGATTTTTTAATAATTTTGTGTTATTTTCAGATAGTAAAATTATAGCGGTGGGTTATATTACACAGTTAAGTCGAGTTGAAGGTTTATTTTGCACGGTTTACTTGAGTTGAATGGTTGTTTTGCATTTTTCCAACGTCTAGGGTAAACTTGCAAAAAAAATCAAACTGAATGGTTTTTTTGCATTAAACCCAAAAGACATCATCACTCAGTATATATTTTCCTAAACAACAACATTTTTTTACCTTATTAGTGTATACATTGATTTAATCTTTGATTACAGTTTATTAAATTTCATGATCTTCATACATATATTTTTTTTAACTTATTTAACATGGTTTAATTTTGTTCAAACGGATATAAATTGTTCAATATATAGATTGGTTATAAATGAAGAACATAGTGTTATATTCTATGTTGATTTCTCTCAATACTATACTATTTCATTTTATTCATTTTATCCAATTTTTTAAAAAATAATAGGAAGAGTCTAACAAATTTAATTTTTAAAGGAATGTATTTTGTTTGACATAAATACACAAAAACGATTAATTAGTTTTCAAATTGTGTTCTTGTGTAAAACTCTAACAAATCATGTGATTTTCTGAATACGCATTCATCTTCTTCCCCTTTTGTAAACTCTAAACTGGACAAATCTTTGTAAATTCTGAACTTTTCTGGCCCTCATGAATTAAAAAAAAAAAAAATTTGGCCATGCACATTTGCATACAGTAATCATGTAAGCAAATCATGTGCTTGCTCCCCCTCATTTCGTGGTTCATTCATAGTCTATTATGTAAAAAAATTAATTTATTCATAAAGTCAATTTGGAATAAATTAATCATTTCATTATCATATTCATAATAGTACTAATTACAAGACAAAGAAATCGTTTATAATCGTACGAAGTGGAGAATCCGATGCCCAAACGAGTAAGCAAGCAATGTGCGATGGTCAAAAAGCAAACCCTTCTTAATTAATCGTCTTACTAAAACCCAATTGTAAAGGAAACAACAACAGAAAGGCACACACTAAAGGGAAAAGAATAAATGTTACAAGACATGTTTCCTCCACATAAAAAACTATATATTAAAAAGACCGTGATTCGTATAATTGTATAAACCATTTAAATTTGTATCCGTCAAGTCACTAATCTGGTTTTCTATCATATAATCAAAACGAGGAAACATTTTCAATCAAGGTTTGGAATTTGGTATTAAAAGTTCAAAGAAGAGATTGATGGATGGTTCAGGTCCAAGAGAAGGAGGAGCAAGTTTCAAGCCATTGGTTCTGAGAGTTGGTGTTGCTCTTGTATTATCAGCAACTGGTTTGTTCTTGGCGAAGTTCGTGACTCGGAAAGAAGATTATGAGGTGACTTCTTCTGCAAGAAATCCGGAGTCTTCCTCATCACAGAACAGAAGAAATGATGGAGAAGAAGAAGATGAGGAAACAGTGAGCCAGTATGCTCATCAGAAGCAAGAGATTCTCCACTTAAAATCCAGATTTGAGGAGCTTCAGAGGCAGGAATACGAGATGGAACTACGTTTCGAACGGTTTTGTAACTTGAAAGATCAAGAAGTCATGCTTGTGGAGCATAAAAGCATGTTGAGTCTTGAAAAGTCTCAATTAGATTTCTTCCGCAGAGAAGTTTCGGCGATGGAGGAAGAACATAAGAGAGGTATGGATTTGGTGATTATGTATCTCAAACTTGTGGGAGAAATCCAAGGGTTAAGATCAGAGAATGGGTTGCTTGTGAGGAAAGTAAAGAAGCTCAGGAGAAGAGGAAAGCAATTATATCAGGTTGTTAACGAGAAGAGCAGGAAGATTATTGGGGTGGAAAAAGAATTTTTGAGATGTATTGATGAATTGGAGACGAAGAATAACGTTGTGGAGGAGCTTGAAGGTGAAATTAAAGACCTGAAAGGTAAAGTTGATGCGTTGCAAGAGGAAAAAGAAGTAGTAGAATCTTCACATTCACAATTAGAGGTAAGCAGTAGGTGTTTCTTATTTTGTGATCCAAATCCCTTGATTCAAATCATTTCAGGTTTATTAGCACTTTTTTTTGCTTGTTGATAAGATGGTGAGCGTCGAAGAATACAGAAAGGTACTAGAAGAGTATGAGGAATTGAAGAAGGATTTTGCGAAGGGTGTGAAGGAAGTGATTAACCTGAGATGGAGAAATGCTTGTTTGAGGCACGAGGTGATGAGAAATGGAACCAATTATGGGCAATTCATGTTTTCTCCAAATCAAAACTTGCAAGAGTTGGGTATGGAGGATCAAGGGGATGCTCTGGCTTTGACAGTGGCTGAAGAGAGCCATGAATATGATCATCATGATGATATTCATCATCATGTAACTTCAAGGAGGAAGAGGTTAATGAAGAGGCTAAAGAGATGGGTGGAAGGAAATGAGAAGGGGAAATCAACAAAATCAGAGGAAAGATGTTTCGGAAGGCACTCTTTGACGGTGGAACCAGAAGAAGAAGGGATGTTTCATTCAAGAAGGTCTTGTTCTAGCGTCTAATAGAAATTGTGAATAAATTCAGAGAATTTGATCCACAAAATTACCATTTACCACATGGCCATGCAAAAGATTTGTGCAATGTTTTCCGCACAAGAAAATAAAAACAAACTACTAACCAATCCAAGAGAATCTGTTAAAAAGAAAAAAGAAAAAAACAAGTGTTTTAAAACCAAGGGAACTAGTTTTCCAGTTTCACACCATTCAGTTAACCGAAACGCCAGACGCCAAGTGCTCAGAACTACCAGCCAAATTTGTCGTTGATGACTTCAGAACCTCAACCGCTTCATGGACTTTAACAGCCAAGCGTTCCTGCGACTTGATCAGGACTAGCAATTCCGAGTTGTTCATTTCCAGAAGCATTCCTGTGATTTTCGCAGCAAGTTTGGGCTGCACACATACCCCCCACGTTTCAATACAATGTTGAGGTTTATTACAACTCGAATTACATAAACAATCAGTTTCAACAAGTCAAGAAAACAAACCTCGAGTTTCTCGATAAGAGGATAGAGCTGCTCTCCAAACATTTGCTTCTGCTTCCCAAGTGGAACAGCAAAAGGAGGCATGGTACCAAGTGTTTCAGATTGTCCTCTACGATATGCTTTCTTCATTTCGTTTCCACGTCCATAGCTTTTATTGTACTGGATATGCTTTAAGAAAACATTTCATTTAAACCATTTTTACAGAGTAATATAAGATACAAACACTTGGTTAAACAAAAACGCAAATACCTGTTGGTTCGAAAAGTCTCTTGACAAAGGAAGCTTCTGAGAAGACTGATAATTATACACATGTGGCACATACGAGTCAGCATTCCCATTCAATCGTCCTCTGCTGTTCTGCTTATTATCATGCCTTGGCACATTAGCAACCTACCACAGATCTCTGTCAACACATTATCAAACTGAAAATTCTTTCAAGATACATGAATCATATAACATACCATTGGAGGACGTGTCACTGCTTGAAAGCCTGCGTTCCTTGAGTTGATCAGATTGGTAGAATTCCATGCCGGGGCTACATTCTGGGAGTTGTATACCATCCCATGTTGAGGACTCGGGTAATAGAATGTAGGGTATGTCCCCGGAAAGACAGAAGATGAAGAATTGCTTCCTCCGGCATCCAGAAGCTTGCGGAATTGTACCTGTAACTGTATATGCCTTTCCTCTTTTCTTTGAGCAATAGCCACATATAATGGTTTCCCGTGAAACATATGCCCTGCAACACAACAAAATCATCATATGGTAAGATGAGCTAAGAGCTTTTCATGAATCCATTACCAATTATATGATCTGCAAACTTACCATGAAAGGTTTTCACAGCGTCAAATGCTTCTCTAGGTGTTGAGAAGCACACAAATCCAAAACCCTTGCTTATTCCTTTCTCATCACACATTAGCTTTGCTGACGTGATTGTGCCACATTGACTGAAGTGTTCTCTCAGCATCTCCTCAGTAACATCAACATTAATGTTTTTCACATATATGTTTGACACCTTCAATTCAGAATAAAAATCAAACAGACATCT
The DNA here is from genome assembly GCA_900406295.1 of Aurinia saxatilis. NCBI lineage: Eukaryota > Viridiplantae > Streptophyta > Magnoliopsida > Brassicales > Brassicaceae > Aurinia > Aurinia saxatilis. The sequence goes on from OVAP01006495.1 coordinate 5,561, forward strand.
CAGTATATGATATCAAACTAGCAAAGACTTTATTTAATTGTAATACATTAGCTTTCATCTTCTGATCTTTGGATTTCTCTTCAAATTGTTCCTTCAGCAGTTTCTCCCGTTCTGCTTTTTTCTGTGCCCTTCCTACGTAGAGTCTCTTTGAACCTACCCAGAGGGAAATAAAAAGATTACATAACTTGGCAACATTTCAGGAGAGCTTTTATCTATAAGAGTTAACAGATCCGTCATACCGAATTGTGTTCCATCCATAGTTTCTGCTGCCCTTCTTGCATCCTCTTGGTTTTCAAAGTTGATAAAGGCAAAACCTCGACAAGCTCCATTTTCGTCCTTTGCAACTGCTAGGCTCACAATTTTCCCAAACTCCAAGAACTTCTGCCTTAAGAGATCCTCAGTGACATCTGCTTCTAGATTCTTTATGTACAAGTTTGTGTACTTGACCTCAGGTATGGCTCGGTCAGTCTTTTTCATGAATTTTCCAACATAGCTGCAAAAGTTCAAATTTAGAACCCATTAACAAAACATAATGGTGCAAGCCAGATCTCTCATTCTAAGCCAAAGTTCAAAGCCACAGATCTAAGTAAACAGAGATAGTCTTACATTTCCTTGTCAGCAACAGTTGTACCATTCAAATCCTCAATAGCAGCATGTGCAGCATTTTCTTGCTCAAATTGAACAAAACCATAACCCCGACTCTTTCCATCTTCAAAAGTGGCAACCTTACAGGAAACAATGTTCCCAAACTTCTTGAACATATCTTGTAGATCCACATTGTTGACCGAGTCAGGCAGATTCTAACAAATTAAAACCACAGTGATAATCATCATGACCACAAGAAACGAAGAAAGACATCTCCAACATATAAATGAGGTAGAGTGTTTACCTTAACGAAGACATTTCCAACCCCATTTTTCCTAGCATCAGGTTCTCGAACTGACCACATAACTCGAATCATTTTTCCATTCAACATGCTATGATTCTTGGCCTCAATAGCAAGGTTAGCTGCACAATAATTAAAACAAAGGATACAATAAATACATTTTCTTCTCACAAATGTTCAATCAAATCACTAATTAATAACTTTGAAGTTTCATAAAACTAATTAAGCGAAAGGTCAAAAATCAAAGGCGTGATGAGTTTACAACAACCTAATTCGTAAATCGGGTAAAGCTACACAGATTCTCTAGCGATTTCACAATCCAAATGTACAAAACAACAAGCTAAGAGAACACGAAGATAATCAACGAAACGCATCGAGAAAAAACAACGAAATCGAAGGAGAAGGAGAAGAACAGTTACCATCCTGACGCGAGAGAAAGTTGGCGTAGCCATAACAGAGAGAGCGGCCAGTAGAAGCGTCTTTACAAAGACGAACAGAAGTCAAGCTCTTGTAGTCAGCGAACACGTCGTAGAGCATACTTTCGGTGACGCTAGGATGCAAATCCCCGACGTAAAGAGACGCCGCTAAAGTAGAAACCGATCCCGAATCACTCGCCGGCGGGAAAGTATCCGCCATTTTCCTCTGATTCCTCTGAAGAAACACAGTGCACAAAACGACGAAGAAAGGATGAGAGAGAGAAAGAGATAACAACAAAAAACACAAGGGTGATAAAACAAGTCCGTTACGATTCTTGAGCTTTTTATATTCCGTGCAGTGTAGTAGCGTTTCTTTTGTCTTGTGCCGTTTCAATCGCGACTCCTGCCGTTTCGCTTTAAGGATCTGTTTGGGGCTTTTAATTTTTTAGGAAGAAGAAGACTGTGAGGAGAGTCTGATTTTTTTGCATGGAAGAACAACAAACGCTAATTTTAGCGTTTTCTGTGCACCACGCGCCTTTTATTTTCACTCTTCTTTATTTAATATATAATTTGGTTATAAACCAAGTAAATTTGACTTGATGCCATATATCACAAAATCTTTCTGCAAATTCTGACATTACTTTGCGTGAACAGCCACCGGTTTTCCTCTTTTAACCCCTAGAACAAAATTTCCACACTCACATTAGCAAGAAATCAAACAAACATTTCTCAGTCCACTTTTTTATATGTAGAAACATACCCATTTTAGGATATGAAAACTGTGGAAACCAGCTATATAGAAATACACACAAAATTACTGACAGGGATGTTTTTCACCCTTAAATTCAATATTGATAATAGGCTGTTGGGAAAAGGGAGCTCTTTAGCGTATTGGATACTTCTTGGATGTGCATTTTCAAAACTACTAGTCGCAAATTATACATTTAAATATTTCATACTACGACTAACATTCTCAAAAGTGAACCTTGTATATTGAATATGGCAATGGCACAAATTTTCCTAATTGACAAAAAAAAGGATTACGTGAATGTTATAGGCCACAATTAACCCTTTTTCTTCACAAGGAGGCTTATCTACAATTACAAACAGCACTACTAACTGCATAAACGGTGAAGAATCAAAGGAACTCAAATTAATCAACCTACACTGCTCTAAAGGGACTAAAACACATACACACAAAATGTCAAACTCTATAGATTTACGTCCAGGAGAAGAAAACAAAAACAACTAGAGCCAATAGGATGCTAGAGAAGAGTTTTAAGAGCATATCCGTTGTTGAAATGCTCAAGCTTGTCTGCCCTGAATTTACAATATCCTTTCCTGACGTTACCGATACATTCACAGACATCGAACCTGTTAAACAGAATCAAGTTTTTTATAAGCTCAGATCCAGATAACCGATGACCATAGTCCTCCAATTAAGCAAAATCAAAGCCTCCCAAATGACCATAGGCTAATAAAACTGTATCTACTTACAAACCTAAGCAAATATTAATCCTTCTAAATGACAACAGACTACAAGATTGTATCTACTTACAATCATAATCTGCCCATCCAATGCGTTGCCTGGCAAGATCATAGACAAAGACTTTATCTTTAAGGACAAGATCTGCAAAACAAACACAGGAATGATATATATAAACACTTCTGGGATAAGAAGATGCACTAGTCAGTAGTCATCATTTTTAAATGCTCAGTGTCTAACCTCCTAAAATATTTTGTTCATCAGGAGCTACCTTAAAACCAATGCACCACATAGATGCACCATCCTGCTAGATAGATGAGACAAAGTTAATTGATTGCATACAAAAACAGGCTGTTTTAGCGCTACTACTTTCTACTTCTATGTATATATGTTATGCTAAAAAGCAGAAGATCTTACATAGAAGCCCATATGAAATAAGTAGTCCTGAGGTCTTAATATCATTGATGCACCACCGGCAAAGTTGAGACTAACTGGAGGAAACATATCACTTACACTGGAAAAACACACAAAACCAAGCGAATTCTCCACTTAACTTTGAACTAGAGAAACAGATACGAACACTGCAGTTATAGATAAGGAGGCATACCTAGACGAGACCAAATAGCACTGCTCTCCATTAGATACGATCGGTGTTGCCAGTTGTGACACGCTGTTTGTTATCTGCAGATAATACAGTACAATGACATCAATGATTTGAAAGCCATATTTCCAGGCAAAACACACAAGAAAAACGCAAACTTACAGCATTCAGAAAGGGATCATAAGCCTCTTTCACCAGATATGTCAAAGTGGTTCCCGTGTCAACAATAGTTCCACGAGTATTTGATGATTCAAACGCCACTGCCTCGATGGGCAGCATCTGTCCATTCACGTCAATGCTCAGCAGGTTTAAGTTATAGTGAGGTCTGTAGTACGTAATCAAAAGATCAAACAGATCCTTATCAGTATCACATGCCACTCAACAATTACAGAATTAGTTGAGAGGGAGGCAGAAATGTGTTAGAATCCAAACCAATAAACTCCTTTGCTTAATTCACCGAAGAACTACAGATCATGGAGACACTTGATCTACTCTAAGCCCAATTCTCCCAATCCTAAACCTCGAAAATCCAAAATGCCCCAACTATTCTGCCCAATTTTTCCTATTTAATTTGTTAGCTCTCTCGCTAACACATTCAACAGTTGCTGAGCTGTCAACTACAAACCAGCTCCTCTCCATTTAACAATCATGCACTAGACTAACACAAAAGACTAATCACATTTGCAGGTTGTGACAGCATAAATTAATGACACAATCTAAGAGTGAAATCTGAAGAAGTGGTTAGTGAGCAGCTTACTGTGACGGGACAAGCGGGCTGTACACAATTCCTGGGACCAGTATTTCTCCGAGGACAAAGACACCACCTCCACTGCCATCTCCTTTCAGGCAATGAGAAAACACTGCCGGTGTAATCCCTCGTGATGACAACTGAGAAATAACTGACAACTTTCCCTTGCCAAAACCAAATATTCCATCCACTGCTTTATCTGACTTAGTCAAGTCCCCAGATTGGTAGGTACTACAGCTGTTGCAATTATAAGATTTTCAATCGGCCATGAACTCTCATGCAAACACAAGGCCAGTGTATTGATAGAAAGAACTCTCACCCAAAAACGATGGGAGCAGATGAGTTTGCAACCAAAGACTCTCCCAAAATCGCATCAAAATGGAACGTGTCAGTCATGTAGTAACCTGAAGTCCCACTTCCATCGCCATAACGGAAGGAGTAGCCACACTGGTTATTCTCAGAACACTGTGCTGCTGTTGTCTGGAAAACTGACGAACAAATAGGATCTGAACAAGTAACAGAGCCGGCAGTCAAGGAACCAGGAGCGTTGAAGAAGTGAAGCTCNCAAAGAAATGGAGCTCGATCTGCAAGCGTTCGGAAGAAATGACAACGATAAGAAGCCCTTAACATGTCTAACTTGCTGATCCTGGACCTAATAAGTGAAAAGTAAGATAAAGCTGCTTACTCCAAGTCCACTAGAGCGAGGACAATTAGTGCAGGAGGCACAAGTAACCCACAAGATGTCACTTCCAGTATCAATCTGAACATTGAATTCTGTAGGAGGAGAACCCAATTTGACCTTTGTGAAATAGAGCCTAGCAAGAAAGAGAAATACATCACATAAAAGAAAGCTGATAAAACCCAAACAGAGAGTGCACAATGTGACATACATAGTCGTCTTGGAGCTGCAACAAAGAAAAAAAAAGAAAGGAGATAAACTCAATAAGATCTCCTTTACTGAAACATCATATCCAAAATCCATCTCTTCTTCTAAGCAACAATCAAGATAAAGCAGAACTTCGAAACCCTAAATCTTTCAAATTCATCAGAGAATATAAAATTGAACACACTGATTAAATAACCAAGAAGGCAGAACATTCCTGATTTCTCCATGGTAACAAGAAACAAGAAATTAGAAATTACCCGACGAGGTAAGGATCTGAAGAGCCTTGAACGGGAAAATCAACGACGCCGCCGATAGAGCTTCGCCGACCACCGCCCAATAAGATTCGGGAGTGCCTAACACGGTCACGCGCCATGAGTTCACTAAGCTCCACTTGCTCGTCGAGAGGAAAAGCTCTCTCAAGAGGCAGAATCTTGACCGGACCAACTGTGTGCTGCTCCAACGACACCGAGGCGAACCCAGTAACCGCCACCGTCACCGCCGCGGCGAGAAGCAGGATGAGGCGGCGAGAGACACGCATTGAAGTAGGTCGTTGGGATCGTGGTTAGATTCCCAAGAAAAGACAAAAGTTACAAAGAGCGAGACAAGTGCTGGATTCTTCGCATCGAGAGAGAGAGAGAGACAGGAAAACAAAAAGAACTGTCAGAGGGAGAGAGAAAAAGTGAGTGACGTTTCTAAAATGTTTTAGCGGAGATAGTGGGGCTTATGCGATATATATATATATATATACATTCGAAATTATTGTTGGTTTTGTATTTGGTTCGGTTCGGTTTAATGTTTGTTAATCATGTATAAATTAGCGATTGGTATATCCGTATAGCTCTTCCATAAGAAATCATTAATTTTACAACATGTTGTGTTATATGTTTGTAACATTCATAAAATAAATAGTATATAAATACTCTCAATCTTCATGTTTCCAAATGACTTGCATTTAGTACTAAGTTTAACTATAGTTTGTTTAATATTAAAATTGATTTGTAGGTCATTATCCAAAAATGCACTTCAAAGATTGAGTCTGATCAATTACATGCCACGTCATTACACTTTATCTCGCCGAAAAATTGTGTTTGCTTTTCCTTTAAATCCAACCGAATTCTTTACTTTAGTTTAATTTTGAAGTAGA
>OVAP01006496.1:0-11726 GCA_900406295.1 Aurinia saxatilis
AAAAGAATTACTCATAGCCTAGCTTTAGTTTTATTGAATTAAGAAAAACCTTTTATCTGATTTTTAATTTTAATATTCTGTTTTATTTAATCTGCTTATTTAAATTTTAATTCTTAAATCTATAGGTAGTTGATAGTCTCTGTGGATTTGATCCCTAAATACTATAGCTAGTCAACTGTATTCTTGCAGTTAGCTCTTAGGGTAAATTTGAGCANCTCTTAGGGTAAATTTGAGCACATCACTCCCCAAATGCAACAGTCCTTATCTGAATTTGTTCTCGAAGCTTCCTTGAGACTATGGGCTTCGATCGATCGGTGGGCCTCCGGTCCGATCGATTAGGCATTCATTTCATGCGAGTTTCTGGATACACCTTCACTGATTTAGGCTTAACTTCTTACTACTGAGGGCTAATGACTTAATTCTAAGCCCATATGACAGCTAGCTCACGTGGCTTGACTTTTCTAACACCTCACTTCATTCCAATATAAACATCTTCATCATCTGGGTCTGGACTTCTGATGTTGACTTGTTGGATTTGGTAGAAAATGCCCATTTGTGACCTAAAATGCATTGTTTTCACAAAAACACTTTGCAAGCAGAAAAATGTGAAATCTAGTGGTTTATGCTTCAAATTAAATAGTTTATTTATTAAAAACACCGAAAAATCATATCGAAAAGCTGTAAAATATCATCAGTATCAAGCGACTTCCTTCTTCAGTTGGTGAAGAAATCAAAGTAGCTTGACTTTGAACCAGGTAAAGTTTCTGTCTTCAATTCTACTGTACTCTTGTTATGGTGATCCTTAGGTAGAACCACCCCATCCTTAGCTGATAGGTTCCTATTATTTCCAACCTTTGCTGATAGGTTCCTACTGTTTCCAACCTTTTTGCCATTCAGCGTATGTTGTTTAACCCGTTTGCTTGCTGTTCCTATATGATTGTCAACACCCTTTATCCTTGTGTTGATCTTTCCTACAGAAGTTAGAGCCTAAGCTACCACACCATCTTCTTTAAACTCAACTTCTTCTGAGTTTTGAAAACCGCAGGAATCTCCACCTTGAGCTATATTTGCTGTGTCAAAGCCTTTGGGACTAGGTCCCTTCTTTGATTTATTCTTCGTGAATACTTTCTTAGTTGTAAGTACCTTTCCCAGTGGATAATATAACCCATCCCTGCGCTCTCTACATAGTGCTAGCTTTCCACCTTTGTAGAACTGGATGATGTAATTTCTTCCTACATAGTTGCAACCGGCATCCTAGAGCTTGCCATAGAAAATCAGATTCCTATTCATACCTAGCATGTATCTAACACAGGTGAGAATCACTTCAGAACCATTTGATGCCTGAATTTTAATTTTCCCAATCCCTTTAACTTCACTCTCAGTGTTGTTAGCCATCAAAGCCCTGCCTCCATCAAACTCCTCCAAATCAAATAGAACATCTATATCTGATGTAAGATGGAACTGTCAGCCAAAATCTAAAATCCATTCTCCCTTAGTTTCTTGCTCACTAACCGTTATAACTAGAGGTTGCTTGGCCTCCTCTGCAATGTTTGCAGATTCTTTAAGTTTGTAGTATCTTCTTTCTGGGCAGGCTCTCTTCCAGTGATCTTCTTTCCCGCAGATAAAACAGCCTCTTGTATACTTAGTTGATTGAGACCTTCCTCTCCCTTGCTGTCCACTGTTCCCATTGTTGAACTTGTTGTCAGACCTTCCTCTTGACTCAACATACAGCCCTTCTGCATCTGATTTTGACTCACTAGATAGTCCTTGCTCCTTTAAGTCAATCTCTTTAGAATATGCAGAATTGATGACATCATTGATAGTCTATGTATCCTTTCCACTGCCATACTTGAATGAATGAACCAAAGGTTCATACTAACGTGGCATGCTAGACAAGAGTTGAATAGCCTGATTTTCATCGGTGTGAATAACATTTAACGCATCCAGATCATCAACCAACTTTAGGAAGTCGTTGTAGTTATCCTCGATACTTTTACCAGCATCCATCATGTAGCTAGCAAACCTCTGCTTGAGATAGATGCGATTAGGCAAACCTCTCTGTTGGTAGTCTCTTTCCAACGCTTTCCATATAACCATTGCAGTAGGCTCCTTCATTACTTTTGAGTATAGAGTTACTCAAGCACAAACTGATCAAGTTCTTTGCCCTTAGCTCTTTCTCTGCATCTTTCTCTACGCTCATGCGATCCTTCTTGACCTCTCTATCTTTAGCATCTGCTGCTGAAGTTTCTTGTTCCTTTATGCACTTGTCCAAGTGCAGCAACTGTAACTGACACGTAATCTTGGGCTTCCACAAACTGAAATCACCCTTTCAGTCGAACTTTTCAACATCCAACTTTGTAACGTGTTCAAACATGATGATTCTTGTTTCTTATTCTCTAGGTTCCTCCTTAGCACTAACAATCTAACCCGGAAGCTCTGATACCACTTGTAGGGGAATTAACCCAATTCTAGTGCTATGAACTTAGAGATTAAACCAAGAAATAGTATATAAACACAAGACAATTGTTCACCCGGAGTTCCCTCAAGTACTCTCCAGGGTAGGAAAACTCTTGTCCTACAATCTACTATAACCAAGACTATCAAATACACAAACGCTAACTTGCGCTCTCTTGTATAACAAGTACAAAACAAGGAATAGAGCAATACAAGGAGAAGAAGAACACTTGAATCTCAACTCACCGAGAAGACTTGAAGTTGCTATCTTGATTCTCTTCACTTCTCTTTATCTCTTTTGCTCTCTGCCTCTTTCTCTTGCTATGTCGCCTCTTTTCTAGGTTATCTCCTCTAGGTCTTAGACATATCTTCTTATATATCCAAAGACGTGCCTCTTACTTTCCTTTTACCTTGTAAATATCCTCTTTGTAATTGCCGACTATTCTTCTCGTGGAACACAATTCACTCTTAAGCAAATTGGCTTTAATAAAGAGTTGGGCCAGAGTATCATTAGGCCGATATTCTAATACCTTCTAATTTTCTCTTCCATTGAATGACCTGAGAGCAAACTGCAGATGTATTAAAGATTGTCTTCTAAAGATTGTGAATAACCTATCTCTGGTTTTGGTAGGGGTGCCAATATGGGTAAACCAACTCAAACCCACTCACAACTCAATGAGTTTAGTGCTTAATGAGTTATGAGTTGACCCAACTCATTAACTAATTTAAATTGATGAGTTAATGGTTTTAATGAGTTGACCATTTAATAACTAATATATTTTGGTAAAATTAATTAATAATTAAATAAGTTAATCCATACACGTTAAAAATAAGAAAGGGTAAAATGGTAAATCAGTTTTTACAGGAAAATTGGAATCATGCTTTTGGCGGAAAAATACGGAATCTCGGTTTTGACAAAAAACATGGAATCACATTTTTTTACGGGAAAACACAAAATCACGTTTTTTGCGCAAAAACACAATCACGTTTTTTGCGGAAAAAGACGGAATCATGTTTTCTACGGAAAAATGCATAATCATGTTCCCGGCAAAACAACACGGAATCTCGGTTTTGACAAAAAAAACATGGAATCACATTTTTGGCGAAAAAACACAAAATCACGTTTTTTACGGGGAAACACGGAATCACGTTTTTTTTGCGGGAAATCGCGGAATCTCGGTTTTGTAGGGGAAATCCAAAATCTCGGTTTTGGCAGGCAAACGTGGAATCACGTTTTTGGCAGAAAAAACACGGAATCACGTTTTTAGTGGGAAAACATGGAATCTCGGCTTGGACAAAAAAAAATGGAATACGTTTTTCCCGGAAAAACGTGGAATTACGTTTTTCCCGGAAAAAAACGGAATCACGTTTTTCCCGGAAAAAGCGGAATCACGTTTTTGCGGGAAAACACGGAATGACATTTTTGGCGGCAAAAATACGGAATCTCGTTTTTGACAAAAAAACGCGGAATCACGGTTTTGTGGAAAAATTTGAAATCACGTTTATGGAGGAAAAACATTGAATCACGTTTTACCTGAAAACACGGAATCATGTTTTTGGCGGAAAAACACAAAATCACGTTTTTACATTAAAACGCGGAATCACGTGTTGGCGGAAAAACGGGAAATCACGTTTTTGGCGATAAATCTGAAATCTCTATTTTGGTGGAAAACACGGAATCACGTTCTTGGCAGAAAAAATACGGAATCACGTTTTTAGAAGGAAAACACGGAATCTCGATTTTGACAAAAAAACGCGGAATCACGTTTTTATGGGAAAACGCGGAATCATGTTTTTATGGGAAAATGCGGAATCACGTTTTTAGTAGGAAAACACGGATTCACGATTTTGGCGAAAAAATCCAAAATCTCGATTTTGGTGGAAAAACTCGGAATCACGTTTTTGTCGAAAAATCTATAATCTCGATTGAGAAAAAAAACTAGAAATCACGTTTTTTACGGAAAATACGGAATCAAGGGTTAAACGAAAAATCGTGTAATAATATTTTTAGGAGAAAAACTCCGAAATATTGGTTTTGGCAGGAATCATGTTTTTGTTAGGAAAGTTCAATATCATGTATTATGAAAAAAATATTGAAAATCATATTTTTGCCGTGAAAATGCAAAATCACGGTTATGACGAAAAATATGAAATCACGTTTCTAGCAAAACAAAAATATAATTTTTGACGTGAATTTGGAAATCATTATTTTGTGAAATATTGAATATAATTGTATTTTCTTTGATAACAAAAAAAAAATTTGTTGTAAATATATAATTTAATAATAAAATTTGGTTAGATATGATTTACTTATTTAATTTGGTTATTTTTAATTTAGACATTTATTTGGTTATTTTAAAACTTGTTTAGCTAAAAAATTGATTTGGTTTAGCTCAAAATGTATTAGTGTATTACTAATAAGTTAATGAGTTGGTTGTGGTAAACCCATCAACTCATTTTAACAATACTCATTTCAATCCAATTCATTCAATTCATTAACTTATTTTAATTCAAATATTAAATTTATTGGATTAATGAATTGGTTTGAATTGGGTTAATCCATAACAATTGACTTATTTTGACATCTCTTAATATTCGAATAAAATATGCGACATTGTTTCTTGCCCATTATGACATAGAGGACAAAGCGTATCAACGCCATACCTCTTGTTTGAAGTTGCGAAGAGACGGCCAGAGTTTCTTTTAAAACTCACCAAAAAAACAAACGAATTTTAGGTTCCGTTTTGAATGTCCAAATGGTTTACTGCATATTCACACGAACTTGATCGGTAAACAATATATATTTTAAAAGAACAGTTTTTATTAAAAAAATATATATTCAAGAAACATAAAAAGAACAAAGTTCTTTTTTTTTTCCAAATCTATAATAATTCTATATTATTATTTTCTTGGTTGACTGATAACTTTTTACTCTGCGATACCACTTTGGTAGTTACCAATTATAAAATGATAATAATTAAAAGTGCCAAACCTAGTTTTTCTTCTATCATTTTTCGTAATGCTGTTTCTTAAATTTTTAATTATTTTGATATCACTTACCACTAATTTCACAATCTAAAATTTGTGTACCCTTCACAGTGAAGCAAATTATACTTTTATGTAATGCTGTTCGTCAAAAAGCAAATACACCCCAATTAGTTTAAAAACTTTGCCTTTCTGAAGCAAACGACTGAACGAGTTATAAAGAACTATATTTTCCTTTCTAAAAGATTTTTTTTCTTAAATAGAAAATTCAGGAAATATTTACATTAGAGAATGCCAAACTCCAAAAACCGGTTTGGTTTAACCTAGATGATTCACAGGATTTCAAGCCAGTTCGATAATAATGCGCACAACAACTTTTATGAAGTTGAATTCAAACGGTTTAATTCAAATGCATATTAAACCTTTAGGTCAGGTTTTACCGGATTTTTGACAAATTTTAACGGTTTAATTCAAATGCATATTGTAAATTAATTGAAATTGATTTAATGAACGATATTCGGTCCAACCGACCGGTGCAGTTTCGTTTTTTAAACACTACTTTTATCAGTGTCCACATAATGTTCTATACAAAATGTGAACATTATGGGCAAAATGGTCTATACAAAATGTGATTGCGTATGTTTTGTATTTTCTGTTTTGTTTTTATAATGTGTAACCGCTCTTTCCATAATACGTATAACCATTGAGTATTTTATTTACTGGATTTTTAATGAGTCTAAAACATATTACTTTTAGATTAGGACGGAGCTAATAGTTAACTCTAGTTTAAGAGATAGCAAACACATATTATTGTAAGGGTAACTTCACCGAATGACAAGATTAGGTGTTTTAATTAGAAAAGTAGCAATAAGATACTAACAGTTAGAGATATAACAATGATCCTATATAGTCAGATGATACAATGATTAAAACATCCTTTTCGTTGCACACAAGAAGGAGCGTGAGGTTTTGTCTGTCAAAGAGAGAAGCTAGCATGTGGTGGATGAGATAGTGAGTGAATGGCATTTGAGAAAGATTGGATTCTAGGAAGCACACGAAGACATCTCTACAAAACGTCGTATAATATTGCTATATAATATGAATCACTACGTAATACACTATAAAATGACATAACAACCAAAATGTGGTAAAGTCAAATCACTAAACCCTAATGAAGTAACCTAAAGGTGGTAAATATACACCCTAAGGAGCAAAACTAAATCTTAAGGACCAAAATAACATTTGTTCGCGATCCGCCATTGGCAAAAACTAAACCTTAATGGTCAAATTATAAATCCTAAGGACCAAAAACTAAACCCTAAGGACTATACACTAAACCCTAAGGACTATACAATAAATCCAAATGAGACAAAATTAAACCCTAAGGAGTGAATACTAAACCCAAAGTAGCAAAACTAAACCTACTAAAGATATATAAAAAAAGTAAGAGACAAACTACTTATCGGATATGTGTATGTAGTTGTACGTGATGAGTAGCTTAACTAAACCCTAAGGAGTCAAAAGTAAACACTAAACCCTAAGGAGTCAAAAGTAAACCGTAAGGAGCCAAAACTAAACCTTAAGGAGTCAAAATTAAACCCTAAGGAGTATACACTAAACCTTAATGAGTATACGTTAAACCCTAAGGAGTGTAAACTAAACCCTGAGGAGTCAAACTAAACACTAAGCCCTAAGGAGTCAAAACTAAACCCCAACGAGTCAAAATTAAATCCTAAGGTTATACACTAAACCCTAAGGAGTAGACAATAAATCCTAATGAGAAAAAAGTAAACCCTAAGGAGTCAACACTAATCTTAAATGAGCAAAACTAAACCCTAATGACGAATAAGTCAAACTACATGTCTTATATGTGTATGAAGATGAACATGTTACGTAGGAGAGATATTAGTTATGTATATAGGGAACAAAAACCCATAAGAAAGTAAACACAAACCCCTAAGGAAGTATACACTAAAACCCAAGAAGGATAATATAAACCCTAAGGAATATACACTAAACCCTAAGGTGTATATATTAAATCCTAGGGAGTATAAAATAAACCTTAAGCAAGAACAAGTTAAACAATGGTTACATAGTTTTGCAGGCACACAAAAAGAAAGATATAATTAAAACAGAAGGATACAACATGATGTTTAGTAAGGGTTTGAAACACCATATAGACAACAAGTAAAGGCTACATAGATCATTTGAATAAGCCTTAGTCAGGTAACACATGAACATGAAAACAAGAACAACAAAGAAAACTACAAATGTAACCCTTGCAAACTTGATCTTTAGATAGGGAGGAAACAAATGCAGGGGCTCAATGAGTTCCTTCAAGCGTGCAATATCGACCTTAACCGCCTGGATGGTATTGAGCATTTTAGGTAGATTTGGAAGTATGATGGGGCAGAGAAGCGCCAGACATCCTACAAATGTGACATACAGTACAATGGAGAACGGGTGTATCTCATTGAATCTGAAAATATGATCACCAACGTCCTTTACAACGCGGAACAACAAAAATCATAAATGGAACAAGGACATATAAACATGGATGGCTATGTAACCTTACCATACAATATGATATAGCGAATAAAACCATAAATTTACCATAATTCACGCATATATTTATGCATAGAACCACAATAACGCACAAAACCATAATTTAGACATATTTATGTAACAATATATGGGCTATGCATACTAAACACATAGTTTGGTCTATGTAGACTGTAAAATGTACCTCAAAACAGTGGCAAGTGCAAAAATTGCGACATCGGGTTAATAATGGATATATGTCCATGTTGCAACATCAAAGTCAACAATAGGGACCCCGTAAAAGTAAAGATTTAGAAATTGAAATTTAGAACACAATATAATGCGTATGATAAAACTCGCAGGAAGAAAGACTACATAACTTGCAGGAATATGAGTGTTACATAGTAATGGGGAATTGAGGAGAGTCGGTGATGATTTAGATGGTGAAATCGTCGGAATAAGAATCTTAATCAGGAAGGTCTGCAACACAAGGATACAAAAAAATGGTCTACTATATAGGAAAATGGTCTACGTAACTGTGAACAACTCACCAAAAATAAGTCACCGATGAAAACGATAGTTGCGGTGGCGGCGAGAAGACACCGGAACAATGAAACCTAGAAAACGAAAACAAAAGCAGAAGGAGAAGGAGAGGGAGGGAGAAGAAACAAATGAATATGGTGGAGGAGAAGATGGGAGATAAATATGTGTGTGTGAGAGAGAGAGATGAAGAGAGAGAGAGAGAGAGAGAGAGAGAGAGAGAGAGAGCGAAGTTAGCGATTATGTGCTTGAGCAATGCTTGCATGGTTATGCTAGCTGCTTGATGATTTCTGCTCTCTAAGACCAATGAATTGATTGGGTTTCGATGGGTCATTTGACCAGAGCGATCTTGCTATTTGCGGAAAGAAAATGCATAAACCAAATATCCCACCTTGCGATGTTGCGTCGAGGATGTGCCCTTGAGATGTTCGTGACCAGTGTTCAGTTAAACTGGGTTTTCACGACGAATGTTTCTTCTGAACCCCTGCTCTGTCCTCTAGCAAGAATCCTTCCGATGAACAAATCGTCGCGTGCGTTACCGTAAGAGGTGTTGACCTACCCGTGTGTTTACATTATTATGGCCAACAACAATGGTGGCGTTTTGATACGCCCATAGTGAGTTGTGATAAGATCATTATCTCTCATGCTAAGTCTCCGATGATAGTTTGCGTTTTAAGAGCTCCCGTATGGGATTATCAACGAAGTAGCATAGATCATGATCATATCCAAACCCATATGTTAAAATAAAAATTGAGATCATGACCATATCAACACATCGGAGAGATGTAGGTGTTGTTGTTGAAGTCAGATCCGTTGACTTACGATGAAATATAAGTCACGGGGATCCTTATGAATTCGTGATGTGCGACCCAAATATGTTCGAGGGTCACAAGACGAGTCTTGTGAGTGTCTTTCTGTGACCCGGAACGGTTATCAGGTCGCGGACGTGTATTGGGTTTGTGTTCCGCAACCCAGATTGATCTCCGGGTCACGGAAAGGTGTTCCTTTGTTGCTTACGTTACCCATAATGCATTCGAGTCGCGGGAAAATGTCTAGACGTTGTTTCCGCGACCCAGAAATGTTCTCGGGTCTCGGAGTGAAGCCTTGTGTTGTTTCCGCGAGCTGGTAGAGGTGTCAGGTCACGGGAAGAGAGTGAGAGTGTGTTCCGCGACCCGGGGTTGGTTCCGGGTCGTGGAATATTGCTTGTGAGTTGTTTCCGCGACCCACAAATGATCTTGTGTCGCGAGATAATGTTTTTTCGTTGTTCCCGCGACCCATGAGTAACTTCAGGTCGCGGGATGGGGTCATGCGTGTGTTCCATTACCCACGAGTGATCTTGGGTGTGGCTTTTGTGTTTGATAAGAAATGAGGCATTCTTGATCCCAGGTCGCGGAATGGTGCTTCAGACACAAACGTTCGAGCTATATCCTAGCAAAGTGTAAAAAATTGAAGTATGTAAGGGCATGGATTGTTTCGTAATACCTGGATTGATGATGAGTTGGTTGATGTAATCCGTTGAAATGGTTGCTTGCGGAAAAGTTTTCGCTGGCTGTGAAAATGAGTGGGAGTATACGAGTATACTCTCCCACTCCCCCCTTTTTTTATCGGAGGGGTCAATTGAACTCATCGCAAGGATGAGCTGCCTACGTAGCCTCGAAAGGGATCAAGTCGACACGTAGTTTATTAGCATTGCTTATGTTGGGCTAAGGGTCTGTCCGAGGCTGGATGTCTGTGCTCGGAGCATCAGATGTGTTGGGTAGATCCTTCATCCTATGCTTCTTAGCTGGTTTCTCATCCTCGTCGTTGTTCCGATTCGGTTTGCGACATTGGTGTTCTTCGAGCACGCAAATGCGCGATTACTTTTGANATTGGTGTTCTTCGAGCACGCAAATGCGCGATTACTTTTGATTTCCCCATATGGTTTTGACTCTGGATGGTGTTGCGAACTTCACGCATAGATGGTAAGTCGATGGGACTGCTCGCATTGAGCAGAGCCAAGGTGTTCCGAGGATTGTGTTATAGATTGTTGGATGATCGGCCACCAAGAACTTGACTATCTTCGTAACTCCTCTGGCTTGGACTGGCAAGTTGACTGTGCCGATTGTCATAGAGGCCTCTCCGGAAAATCCAGTGAGTGGCCGAGGAGTTATGGTGATGTTCGAAGGGTCGACTTTCATTCGACGCAAGGTGTCGCGGAAGATGGTATCTACCGAGCTTCTTGTGTCGACCAAGATCCTAGTAATGGTGAAGTTATTGATTATGAGTTTGATGACGACATGATCGTTGTGTGGTTGATCGATTCCTTTAGTGTCCTTCTCCGTGAATGATATCGTGCACTCCGGATGTCTAGGTTGGTAAGTCTGGAAGTATGCCGCAACTGCTTTTCGTTGAAAAGCTTTGATGGATGAGAAAATGTCAAGACATTATTGCGAGCCGCCCATGATCATGTTAATTCTCTGGCGCGAACCATCGTTCTGATCTTCGACATCGGAGTTTCTAGGTGAGTTCCGTGCCCAAAGTCCTGCAATTTTGCGTTGAGTGGCCTTTCGTTCGGTGGAGCTCGCAGTATGCATTCTCGTCGTAGCCTGTACGATTGTTTGTCCATCCTTCCGAACGTCCAAGTCCACGTCCAGAGCATCGGCCACCGCCACGTCCAGAATTCATCGCAGTTCCCTAGGGACAATTTTCTCCGTTGTTGATCAAGTAGTTGTGCGAGCCAGGACCTTTGTGGTGGATGTACTTGGATGCTAAAGGAGGCCTTCTTGTGCTCTGTTGGACGGTGGGCTGTTGAGTTAATCACGGAACGCGAGCTGGTGCATGCTTAGCTCAGAGGATTTGCATCTTTTCTACGTTAATGATGTAGAAATTGGTGAGATACGAGGCATCTTGAATCATTGACGGAGTGTGATGCGCTAAGTCCTTGCTGAATTCTGATTCGTACCAGAAGCCTTGCTTGAGTGCATGAAGTGCTGCCTGGTCGCTCATGCTTTCGACCTGCGAGATAAGAGTTTTGAATTTTGTGTTGTAGGATCGAAGAGATTCTGTCGAACCTTGAGTGATCGACCATAAGTCAGCATCGGTGATTTTATGCCCCATGAAGATGGAGTAATGCTTCTGGAAGGTTGTAGTGAGCTCGCGGAAGCTGTCGATGGAATTCTAATAAGTAGGTTTTTAGCCTAATTAAGACCTCACACTACAATGTATCG
>OVAP01006497.1:0-11726 GCA_900406295.1 Aurinia saxatilis
ACCCATAGCCTAGCTTTTGTTTTATTGAATTTAAAAACCCATTTTCCAACATCTTTAATTATTAGTTAACCATTAGTCATATTTATTTAATCCGCTTAGTAAAGTTTTAATTCTTAAATCTATAGGCAACTTAAAGTCTCTGTGGATTCGATCCCTAAATACTACAGCTAATTAACTGTACTCTTGCAGTTAGCTCTTAGGGTAAATTTGAGCATATCAGCCCACCGATCGGTCGAAGCCCATTTTGTCAAGACGGTTCCAGAATAAATTCAGATATATACCGTTGCATTTGGGGAGATATTTATTTACGTTGAAGATAAACTCAGGAGATACTGAATCTTTAGAAACGCGTTTAAAGCTCACGGTTGATCGGCTAGGATAGCTACGACCGATCGATCAACTGAAGATAATGACAAATATTTGGATTCCTATCCAAATATTCCTCCTGATTCTTCTTGACCCCCCACTCGACCCTCTCCCCTATAAATACAGAAGACCGAAGGCCGAGAGAAACATAAAAAATTTCTATAAAGCTTCGAGGCATCCAGGCTTACAGTTTATCTGTTTTCTCGGTTTCTTTGTTGTCATTTTTTTTTATCATTGCTTCAAGGAAGAAGTCTGTAATCTCTGTATTTCCAGAAAAGCTATTCTGAACCCTTTTTAATACAAGAAATTTTCATTATGTTTATGTCTACTTTTGCTATGTGTGAGTAGTCTTTTAGTTAGGAATAGGGTTTTGCTAGAAGGAATCATGGTTTGGTACATAGGCAATAGGATTATGTAATGAGTTGTTTATAGACTACTTTCATATCAATACTTAATTCAAATGATAGGATAAATCTGCTACTAATACACCACTTAGAGTAAGAGATCCAGAACTTGATAGTGAAAGCTTAACTATTTATAGTTTAGTAGGATTTGATTTCTTGAACTTAATGCCTAGATTGATTGGTTGATCAGCCCATAGGTTCTCTTTCTGAAAGGATATATGTTAGATTTAACTCGGATACCAATTGAACTAGACTAGCTAAGCCTGACCATAAGGGTAATTAGTTATTAGTGAAATCAACTATATATATAGCCTAAACAAGCATTTACATAATTACTACCCTGAATAATTCAAACCGTGATCCTCTGATGCATTACCTGACTTTCTAACGCCTTTTAATATTGAATTTTCTCACGTTTATTTTGTTTTAGCATTTTCAGGCATTTATCGATCGACCACATAATCTGCCATCGACCGAAAGGTGTTTCAAACGATCGATCAGTTCATACGACCGATCGATCGTAACCACAACCCATTTCTTTTTTCTTCTTAGCTCGAGTGAATTTGGACGTGCTACTGTGTTACATCTGCTCTCTGTGGATACGACCCCTAAGTACTACTGCGAGACCTGTGCGCTTGCAGGAAATATTTTGGGCAAAAACTAACACCTATCAAGATCTGTGACCATCATTAGCAAAGCTGATTTCAGAACAAGACTATTAGAAAATCCAAGGGCCACTTGATAGTACAAAGACATCCATGCTAAGTTACGAAGAACTGAACGGTTGGAGCTACTTCAATGTGACCAATGAATTAGGATTTGATTCTTCCATTCATGCTTGCCATATTCAACAAATAAGAGAAAGCATTTATTACTATCCCTTTCAAAAAAGTGACTTATGATACAAAGAATGTTAAAATACTAGGATCTCTTAGGAAATGACTTTTCCAATGATTGTACCTATATTTTAAGGAGAAACAAAGATGAAGGTATAGGCTAGAGATTAAACATCTCGATGATCCAGAACCAAACTATTGTGCTACTCAAGTCTGAGGGAGACTAATGTGTATTTATGTTCAAGTGTGGATTTCTCAAGCATTGTATGGGAACGGAGTCTAGAACTTTTGAAGGCATTGAGATCAAAAGAAGATATAAGCTATGATATTGGCATCGACTTCGTAATAAGGTTGTGGGTTTATTTGGAATGCTAAGGAAGTCTAAGAAGAAGTACAATGGCAGTCAAGTTTGGAATTATTCGAGCCAATGTGTGGATTACTAAGTTGACTAAGATCAAATCTAATTTTCCAAACCATGGTGAGTTTACATTTTCAAACCTCTTTCAAAGTTTAGCAAAATCTAAGTCTGGGGGAGTTGATATATGTTATATTTTACGGGGTTTTACAATAACAAAATATTTATTTATTTATATTTTAGAGTCCGTATATTATTATTAGAGTCCAAATTAGCCATTTTAGGTGCATAAAAGTTTTTGGGACCCTTGGTAAATTCTAGAAGATTTATGGATAAAAAATGAAGAAAGCTTATGATAAGAAAAGGAAACGAAGAACAAAAAGGAAAACAGAGGAGGGTGTCGATCGACAACCATCGGGAAAAACAAGCTGATTTTCTATTTCTTCAAGATCAAACAATTTTCCATATCTCTTATAAAAACTCAATTATGTTAATTTGTCAAATCTAAATTTCGTCCAGACTCATATAAATACTTTGTTTAAGCCATTGTTTAGGCTCATGCTTTCATTTACTTTAGAGAGATTTTGTAAGGGAGAGAAGTATCCTTTGAACCCTTTTTCTCATCTTTACTCTTTTATATTTTATTGCTTTCAATTAATTGCATTATGTTTTGCTTAGCTATTTCTGAGTAGATCTCTTGCTAGGCTTAGGGTTCTTAGGGTTTAGATGAATAATTGTTAGCCATAAGTCTAAACCCATAATTAATTTTCTAGATTAAGTTTAATGCTAGCCTTAGTTTGATCCCCTAGAGTCTAGATCATAGGTTAATTATTATACACGGAAGTACAAATCAAACGCTTTGATGCACAAAATTCTCAAGCTTCCTCTTCAAAGCAACCCATGAGTCCTTTCCCGTCCAAGCCCGAGCCAAATCCCAAGGCACAATGTAATACCATCTCGAACATTGCTACAAATCAAGTGGAGGAGAACGAGGAGTGCATACAAGAATTTGTCACGCTCATCGATTCTCCTATTGATGATGGAATCAAGGAGCTCAACAGATAGAAGACCCCGAAAAGTTTGTCATTCCTTGTTCACTTGGTGGTTTCTATATTGAGGATGACTTATGTGACTCGGGAGCTTTCATCAATGTGAAATCTTGGGACATGGTTGATATATCTCATATTTTACCCATTTTTACGATAATAAACCTATACTTATACATATTTTAGAGTCTATATTACTATTATTAGAGTCCAAAAGAATCATTTTATGTCCATGGATGAGTTTTGGAGCTTTGGAAGGATCTAAAAGAATTATGGAGCAAAAATGAAATAATCTTGGAGAGACGAAAAAGGAAAACGAAGAAATTTGTCAATTTCCGAAGGGAGTGTCGATCACTAATATTTCCTAAATCTCAAGATCAAGATTTTTCCTTACATTTCTATGTTAATTCCCTAATTCTAAATCCGTCCTGACCATTAGAAATACTTTTCTACAGCCATTGTTTAGGCTCATACAGTATTCTTATTCTCATAAAGTTTTGTAAGGGAGAAAAATTCTCTAAACCCTTTTATTTTCTATTTGGGTATTATTCAGTTTATTGTTTCATTGATTTTGCTTGATGAATTGCTTAAATAGGTCTGAGTAGTTCGTTAGTTAGGTTTAAGATTCTTAAACTATGATGATTTTTTGTCTACCATAGCTTAAATGATGTACCATAGATTTAACTCTTCTATTAGATTTTTCTTAATGCAATGCTTTAGGTTGGCCATCTAGAGTTTAGATTATAGGAAATTTATTATGCGAGTGCTAATAAATGCTGGAAACAATTCTAAGAGAGCTAGCTATCTTCTCTCAAAGAGATTTGGCTTAGATTAGCTAGGGAACAAATTGAATAGGTTTGATAATGCTAGTTTGAATTCCATAGGATTTCTCAGCGTGAGTTGGTCTTTCTCAGATTTAAATTAAGTTAGTAAGTCTCAGCAAGAGTTGGATATACTTAATAGATTGTTCATGTTCAAGAGTTAAAGTTTATATAATTTTTGTACGTTGGGTGTCGATCGACACCACATCAGTGTCGATCGACACTGTCCGTAGCTTGGTTCATAATTAAGTCTAGTTGAAGATCCCAAGGCCTAACGTTTGTTTAAATTGATAAAAACCACCTAAAATATCACTTAGTGTCTGCCTACAGTTAGTTAACATAAAAATAAATCGCCTTGCATTTATTTAGAATTTATTAAATTAGTTTGCATCTTTTATTTCGCTCTTTGTGGATTCGATCCTTAAGAACTATTACTGATTAGTTGCTGTGCACTTGCAGTTGGAAATACATAGGGTAAAACTTTGTGCATCAAGTTTTTGGCGCCGTTGCCGGGGACCAAATTAAACTTGCATACTAGTTTATCAAATTCTTTGGTATTTGCTTGTTTTCTTTGGTTTTATTTTTCTTTTTTTCATTACCAACTAGTTTCTTTTGCTTTTTCTCTTTTGGTATTTCAGGTGTATGCACTTGAGGAGTGACAGTTCTGAAAACCTCTTAGACTACACCGAACTCGAGAAAATCGAAAGATAGAGAAGAAAGGCAAAGTAAAAAACAGTAACAATGGAAGAAATCTCAAACAATGATCTTTTGGCAATGGTGAAATAACTTCAAGGGAAACTTACCGAGATGGAGAAGCGTGAAAAGCAACAAGCTATAATTGTTGGGATTGATAAGCCACATACTTTCTACACCGAGAGATCTCCTATAGTCATTCCAGCCCTTGAGAGAGACTATGAGATCAAGCCACAACTTATTCAATTGGTGGAGCAGTGACAGTTCACGGGACTTCCCAATGAGAATCCTATTGATCACATTGACAGATTTGAGAAGGTTTGTAGTAGTGTCAAGTACCAAGGAGTGCATGAAGACTACAACAGATGCAAGCTTTTTGAGTTCTCATTGGCAGGGAAAGCTACTACTTGGTTGAACTCTCTACCTCCAAAGTCTCCTAATGGATGGTATGCGATTCGGGCTGCCTTCTTGGATAATTACTACACCAAATCTAAGACCAGCCACTTTGAAAGCTCAACTCTAAGATTTCTAGCAATACTCCAGTGAGTCCTTTTGTGAAGCATGGGAAAGGTTCAAGACTTATCGCAGGGACTGCCCTCATCATGGCTACACCGAGAGCCAACTTCTTAGCATCTTCTATGATGGAGTGAATTGGGACTACAAGGCTGCCTTGAACGCAGCAAGCAAGGGAAATTTCATGAAATAAAGCATATATGGAGTTAAGGAACTCATCAAGAACGTTGCTGAAAGCTACAAAGACAAGAGCATGGAGTACGATCGAACCAAGAGAGTGAATAGCGTGGAATCTGAATCAATAAAGGAGCTTACTGAGAAGGTGAACCTGCTGCTTAAGGTTAATGAAAGGAGTGTGCATTTTGCTGATGTCAATGTTGTCCAAAAGGAGGAAGAGGATGAAGATGTAGCATATGTTGGAAATTCCAACCAAAGGTTCAACAACAACAACCAATTCAACAAGCCTTTCTCTAGCAAGCCTTTCTCTAGCAAGCCTTTCAATAGTGGGTATCAAAAGAAAAATGGTGAAGGAGTTGGGGAAACACATCTTATCACTCTCCTAAGGCACAAGACAACGAGACTAAATCGATGATCGAGCAAATTCTTGAAGGTCAACAGAAGATGACTGTGGGATTCAACGAAAAATGGATGATCTCTACACCAACCTGAATGGAAAGATAAAACAGATCAACTCCCATCTCAAGAAGACTGATCTACAAGTTGCTCAAACGGTCGAGGCGGTTTGGAGACAAGAAGGCTTTCTACCGGGCAAAACAAACACAAATCCCAAGCAAAATTGCAATGCCGTAACCCTAAGGAGTGGGAGAACATTGGGAGACACCCCAGTGAACGTCCTAGATGATGATGAGATGATCCACTTTGAAGAATTGGAAGAAGAGGTTGAAGATGAAGCAAATCCGAGCACAGCACAGACTGGTGTCGATCGACACCCTACGTACAAGAATCAAGCACAAGAAGTGGCATAACAAGTTGATCCATATTATCAACAACAACTGGCAGTTGAGCTACCTCAGGGAGTAGCACAAGAAGTACATCAGAAGCCTTTTGTCCCCTATTTGCCACCGATGAGATTTAGGAGCATAAACATTCATCATATGGGAGATAATGAAGAAGACATTCTACATCTTGGCCAAAAAGACAAACAACATGTGCTAACTCAGATACTAGCACAGACGGTAGCACAAGAAGACTTATCGACTTGTTTTGTTGGATTCCAAACCAGCCACAAAGAACCCATCATATTAATTATTTAACACACTCATTTAATCCATCAAGAAGACTCAACTCAAGGAGAACCACCCAGGAGAAGACCCGGATCCAAGCCACCCTTTCAACCTTTTCTGCGGAGTCACTTGGAGCTAAATAAGGAAAGTTTCCTTTTCCCTTTTGAAGGCACGTTCCCATACATCTATTTGGAACTAGGAGATACTCTAGACCAGAAAGAAGCTTTACCACACGAATCTTAGTGCACCTCAGCACATGAGAACCAACATAGCTATTACTTGCCATTTTTTGGAACCAAAGGAGATCAATCTCAACGGCTCTATTCTGAAGATTACTACTATGTTTTGAAGACATATTCAGTGCATGTAGACGTCCCAAGGCTGCACTTATTCCAACCAAAGCTTTCAAGACTCAAGGATTATCAACTTGCCTTATTTGGACCAATTTTCTCATCAATTTTCAGCGGCTAGTTTTTATTCAATTTTATGATTTTTTCTTGTTTTAGACTTTAGGGAAGCCGAGTTTTGAGCCTATAAAAGCTCAGCTCTTGATTCATTGTAGAGCAGACCTTTTTGAATTGAAATAGAAACCGAGTTTTTACTTTTTGAAGCTCTTTATCACTTCTCTTTGTTTGGCTAAGTTATTGGTGGATTCCATAGCTTAGAAAACGTTGAATCTCTGTCATTGTGTGTGATTCATTAAGTCTTTGATTCATGTTCTTATCTCAAGGGCTTTCCACACCTTTGAGTGGCGAACTTCATTCCATTTCATTAGAGTTTAAGTGAGTGATTCATTTCTATTCTCTTGAAGCCACAGATCTGTTTGTTTGAGTGATTCAAGCAACCTTATTTGTTTATTGATTGAGTGATTCAATCACCCCCTTATGCCTTTCCATCTCTACCTTCATTCCACTTCCGCGTGCATAGCTTGTCATCTTTGACAACCTTGTGATCTCTGAGCATTGGAGTGATTTTGTGCCCGCATCATCTGGTATCAGAACTAAAAGCTCCCATCAAACCCAGGTTGTGTTCATCCAACCTTTATCCCATTAAATTTTCAGTTTTGTCGATTTATATCATAAAATCTAAAACCTAAATAAAAATCGTTTTGATTCAATTTTATTTCAAGTTTCGTGTCATTTATTTTTGTTTCACCATCATTAAATCATTAAAAAATCCATAAAAAGTCTGTTTCAGTTCGTTTGCATCATTTTTATCGTCTTGTGCTAGTTTATGTGCTAGCTCGGCCGTAGTGTTCATTTATTTTGACATTTGTTTCTTTTTCTTGTTTGTTTCCATAAATTGAAAAATAGCTACAAAAAAATAAAATAAAAACTGTATTTCCTTTATTGCATTGTTTGAAAGATAATTGCATATTTTCTCTTTCATTAATTTTAAAAATAAGAAGCATTTTCCTTTTATTTAACTTTCCTTTAATCTCATTAATCTTTTACACGTTAATTAATTTATTGCCTTTTCTTGTGTAAGGAACAAGACAAGAATATCCATGGAAGAAGAACAAGGCCGATATGAGGACAGTTGGAGTCAAGGAGGAGAACCAAGCCTTGTCTGATGAGGAGTCTGACTATGAAGCTCCACCGTGGCCAGGAGATGACTACTCTATATCTGAATTCGAAGATGAACCAGAAGGTGAGGAGTTTGAGCCAGAACCACCAGATTATAGCCAAGACGACACAAGCCNTCTGACTATGAAGCTCCACCGTGGCCAGGAGATGACTACTCTATATCTGAGTTCGAAGATGAACCAGAAGGTGAGGAGTTTGAGCCAGAACCACCAGATTATAGCCAAGACGACACAAGCCGACAACCTTCGTGTGGAGAAGGAGAAACTAACGAAGAAGAAGATGAGAGAGGGGACAGTGAAAAAATTCATGGCATGAAGAGGCTGATTCTCAAATCAGTTTAAAAGAAGGAGGTTACAAAAATAACCTAGAGTATGGAGAAGCTGATTCTGAAATCAGTTATGAAGAAGAGTTTGAAGAACAAGATTCTAAGCCAGAAGAAGGTTATGAAGATAACATCCAAGAAGATAAATCATGGAGAGAAGTTGCCTCAACGACTAGCTCATAACGTGACTCGGAACACGAAGAATTCAGTTTGGTGATGAAGAAGAGGAGCAATACAATGAGTATTTGAACCATGAAGCTGAACAAGAAGATAACATTGGTGATGAAATCATCCTTGAAGAAGAGGAAGATACCAAGAACAATTCCACCAACCAATCTGAATCATGGGAGCATCCAACTGTTGATGAGGAAGATTTTGAATCGTATTACATCTGTTTTTCAGGTCATAGCCAAGGACCAGATGCTTACCTAAGATGGGAGAGAGACTCGGAAGATTGGCTGCTAGCCAACCAAGTCCTCGAGGAGGAGAAGACATCTTATGTTGAAGATACTTTAACCGAAGATGCTTTTAAGCATTGGGATCGAGATGCATACCAGCGACTTCAGTATGATTAACCAACTGCCACATGGCAGAAGATGAAGCAGATCATGAGTGATGAGTTTGTGAGAGATGTTGACAACATGCGTCAATACTACTCTCGAATCTACACCAATCCCGAGCCAAGAAGATTGATTCTAGCAACAAGGATAAATTCAAAAGCTAAGCCGAAGAAAGCTGACAATTCTAGGCCAGAGAAAGTATCTCACAACGTCCAAAGAAAGAAGGCGGACACAGATCAAATCGCACTTGAGGTACCTTAAAAAGCAGTACGAGAACTACCTCAGACAGTAGTACGAGAGCCACCTCAGGCGGTAGCGCGAAAATTACCTCAGGAAGTTGTAGTAGAACTACCCCAGGAGGAAGTACAAGTCTTAACACCAACGTTTACACCATTACAAGTCTCACAAAATCAAGGTAAGTCAAAGGTGACAAGCCATGCATCACCAAGCCGCAACCACACCGAGGTAAGATTCTAAGCCCACATACACTTCAATGGACTAACTTGATTTATCTATGTGCAGATCCTTCAATTTTGAGGACAAAATTCAGTCAAGGGGGAGGGTATGATGAGGTCATCCCACAGAATCAAGCACTGGAAGTGGCGCAAGAAGCTGATCCATATTGTCAACAACAACTGGCACGAGAAGTACATCAGAAGCCTTTTGTCCCCAATCTGCTACCGACGAGATTTAGGAGCATAAACATTCATCATATGGGTGATAATGAAGAAGACATTCTAGGTCTTGGCCAAAAAGACAAACAACATGTGTTAACTCAGATACTAGCACAGAAGGTAGCACAAGAAGACTTATCGACTTGTTTTGTTGGATTGCAAACCAGTCACGAAGAGCCCATCATATTAATTATTCCACACACTCATTCAGTCCATCAAGAAGACTCAGCGCAAGGAGAAGACCCGGATCCAAGCCACCCAGGAGAAGACCCGGATCCAAGCCACCCTTTCAACCCTTTCCGTGGAGCCACTTGGAGGTAAATAAGGAAAGTTTCCTTTTCCTTTTGAAGGCACGTTCCCATACTTCTATTTGGAACCAAGAGATACTCTAGACCGGAAAGAAGCTTTACCATACGAATCTTGGTGCACCTCAGCACATGAGAAACAACATAGCTATTACTTGCCATTTTTAGAACCAAATGTAATCAATCATCAACGGCTCTATTCTAAAGATTACTACTATGTTTTGAAGACATATTCAGTGCATATAGACGTCCCAAGGCTGCACTTATCCCAACCAAAGCTTTCAAGACTCAAGGATTATAAACTTGCCTTATTTGGAAGGATTTTCTCATCAATTTTCAACGACTAGTTTTTATTAAATTTTATGATTTTATTTCTTGTTATAGACTTTAGGGAAGCTGAGTTTCGAGCCTATAAAAGCTCAGCTCTTGATTCATTGTAGAGCAGACATTTTTGAATTGAAATAGAGACCGAGCTTTTACTCTTTGAAGCTCATGTTGCTTCTCTTTGTTTTGCTAAGTTATTGGTGGATTCCATAGCTTAAAAACCTTGAACCTCTGTCTTTGTGTGTGATTCACTAAGGCTTTGATTCGTGTTGTTATTTCAAGGGCTTTCACACACCTTTGAGTGGCGAACTTCATTCCATTTCATTAGAGTTTAAGTGAGTGACTCACTTCTATTCTCTTGAAGAAACGGATCTGTTTGTTTGAGTGATTCAAGCAACCTTATTCGTTTATTGATTGAGTGATTCAATCACCCCCTTATCCCTTTCCATCTCTACCTTCAGTCCACTTCCTCGTGCATGGCTTGTCATCTTTGAAAACCTTGTGATCTCTGAGCATTGGAGTGATTCCGTGCCCGCATCAGACACCCCACGGAAAATCAGACGACGGACACAATTATAGACATGAGTGTCGATCGACACCATCAACAGTGTCGGTCGACACCCCCTAGGATTAACGTTCAACGCGGACCTGTGTCAAACTCACCTCGACAAAACAGTTGGGCTTCAACTCCTATAAAGCCTCAAGCCAACATGGTGTCGATCGACACCCATTTGTAAAAACAGCGTCTGCGAGTTCATCTTCGGGAAATCAGCTCATTCGACCCCCTACACCTCCTGCACAAGTCAACCAGCCTAAGGTGCCTTACCCTACTGTCCCTAAGAAGTCTAAAAGAGAGAGAGAGAATATGAGATGTGTCGCCCCATCCTTCCAATAGTGAAAATTGAGATTATTGCTCAAGATAATCGAGACTTCACCACCCTTCAAGAGGTTCATAAAACGGGTCATCTCCAGCAATTGTAGCCTTGAACAAGGCGTCTATGCAGTAGCTAGGGGAGCCACATTGATCCTTACCAATGAAATGCCAACCAAGCTTGATGATCCATGGAGTTTTGTGCTTGATTTGTCAATTCTTGATTATCGTTTGAGAACTCTCTATGTGATCTTGGCTCTGGTGTAAACTTCATGCCTCTTTCAGTTGCTAAATGATATATTGCGTTTTTAACTCGTTCTAACCCCGGTTTTAAATTGTTTCTCGAGTCTTTTAGTGTCATTTTAGAGTCTAAACAGGAGCAAACACATGGAGAATAGACTTGAGCTGCAAGGTGGGGGTTGTAAGGCAAAAGGTGAAGAATCCATGAAGAAATGAGCTACACGTGATCGATCGATCCATGCACACACCACACCGACGGATCATGCATGGATCACCTACAAGCTCAAGATCGACCGATCAGGACATGGATCGATCGGTCCATGAATACTCAAGGCCAACGAATCATGCACGGATCGATCATCAAGCCAAGGATCGACCGATCAATGCATGGATCGATCGATCCATGCCGCGATAGCCATTTATGGAAATTCAAATCAGATCAATCTTTACCATATCTGGCAAGATTTGCACGCATTTTTGCTCCCCTATATAAAGAGTTGACCTCCAGAAACCCTAAACACGTTTTCACTTTCATTTGCTTAGATCTAAAACTCTTTTGTTCATCA
>OVAP01006498.1:0-11725 GCA_900406295.1 Aurinia saxatilis
CCATGTTTGAGTCATACAGTGTGATTTCAGGACAACTTTCCTTCACATTCCTTTTCTTAACACCTACACAATGATAATACAAGTTATCATTACCGTGCTCTTCAAGATACTACAAGACTTGTTACTTTTCCTTTTTTTTTTCAAGATACGATGAATATGTGTTTTTCCTTTTCTACTTTACGTTAAGTTTCCTAAAATCTCTTAGTCGGTTTGTGACTTTAAGGGTTATATAAACAGAGCATTAAGCTTTTATGAACGTGATAATGATGAAATTTTACCGCATTTGGATATGATTTTTTGGTGTTTAAAAGAAAAAAACTATTTGATTTGAAACATAAACCACTATATTTCATATTTTTATGTTTGCAAAGTGTTTTTGTGAAAACAATGCATTTTAGGTCGCAAACGGGCATTTTCTACCAAGTCCAACAAATGAACATCAGAAGTCCAGACCCGGATGAAGGAGATGTTTATTTTGGAATGAAGTGATGACTTAAGACAACCAAGCCATGTGAGTTAGCTATCACATGAGCTTAGAATCAAGTCATCAGCCCTTAGGATTAAGAAGTTAAGCCCAAATAAGTGAAGGTGTATCCAGAAGCTCGCATGAATTGAAGGCCCAATCGATCGGACCGGAGGCCCTCCGATCGATCACAGCCCATAATCTCAAGGAAGCTTCGAGAACAAATTCAGATAGAGACCGTTGGATTTGGGGAGTTATCAATATATACTAGAGATAATCACTGAAGATACTAAATCTTCAGAAAACGCGTTTCAGATATTCACCGATCAACCGAGAATAGTGCGACCGATCGATTCAGAGAGGATAATCACAAATATTTGGATTCCTATCCAAAACTTCCTCCTGATTCGTCTCGAGCTATACCCGACTCTCTCCCCTATAAATACAGACGACTATTTATAATGAAAGCTTTACTATTTATAGTTTAGTAGATTTTGATTTCGTGAACTTAATGCCTAGATTAATTAGTTGATCAGCCCATATGTTCTCTTTCTGAAAAGATATATGTTAGAGTTAACTTGGATACCAATTGAACTAGACTGGCTAAGCTTGACCATAAGGATAGTCAGTTAAAAGTGATTTCAACTATATAGCCTAGACTAGGATTTACATAGATTACTACCCTGAATAATTCAAACTGTGATCCTCTGATGCATTACCTGACTTCCTAATGCTTTTTGTCATTGAATTTTCTCACGTTTAAATTGTTTTTAGCATTTTCATGCATTGATCGATCGACCGTGTAATCTGCCATTGACTGAAAGGTATCCCAATCGATCGACCAGTTCACACTGTCGATCGACCAAAACCACTTCATTTTGCTGCTTAGCTCGAGTGAACTTGGAGGTACTACTGTGTACACTCTGCTCTCTGTGGATACGATCCTTAAGTACTACTGCGAGACCTGTGCGTTTGCATGAAATATTTTGGGCGAAAACTAATCCCCATCAAGTTTTTTGGCGCCGTTGCCGGGGAACAACAACTGCACCACTAGCATAACAAGCTAGCTCCATCATAAGCTTATTTCTTTTCTTAAATTCTATTCCTTTTTTATTTTAATCATTTTTAGTTTTAGTTGTCTTTTGTTTCAGTTTATTCCAATGAAAAAGAAAAAGAAAAAAATGGTGGATGAATTAGTTTCCGTTGCTGATCTTTGAAACCTCTACAAAGATGGATCTTCACCAACCCTTGGGGATGTGATTATGCATCTATGGAACCAAGAGGTGGAGGAGGGCTTAAAAAATTCTAGAGAAGAGTCATCTAGGCTTAAAAAGCTTGATCTTGAATTTAGGAGTATCTTTGATGTTCAATCCAAGAAGCAACCTTCTTCTGATTCCAGCCTTGAAGAAAAGCAAGAAGGGACAGGATTGGACCATGAAAAAGTCATGGAAGACATCCACGAGATTCGTCATGATAACATAGTCAAAGAAAACATTCAAAATAAGCTTCATTTGGAATCATCTACTAATGAAGATGTATCTTGTGAGTTCTGTTATATAGGCTTGGAAGGTCGTTTTGCTCTCAACACATCAGAAACTCAAACGAATGAAGGAAATGTCTCGCTCAATTTATCGGAGATGTCAACCGATCGAATGGAGAACAACGAAGAACAATTTGAAGATATCCAAATTTCTTCTAATCTGGAACCCATAGACGAGAGGTATCCCCCTTTCAATTGTGATATTGAACCTAACACTATGAGTTTTTCTTGTTGTAAAAACAGCAATGATCCCGAGCTCTAAGAATCAAAACCGGAGCCTAAAGAAGAGCTTCTTGACACTCTTAGTAAACTTCGAGATGCTTTCAACAGAGGAATATATGATGATGCACCTATTGACATCTACGATGGAGATCCTGATTTCATCAAAAACAGAGAGCATGCTCATATCCAAGTCACTGGAAATGAAGATTCATTAGAAATAATTGACGAAAACAGGTATTCTCTTACGAAACAACTTGTTTTTATTCTAACAAAGAATCTTCTTCTCGTTGTTTTGGCCTAGGTATTGAAACTGATCACGAGACATCTTGGTCTGAAGATGAAAGCCATAAGGTTTTTCACAAAACAAGACATAAAAAATCAAAGACGGAATTTGAGCTTAAACAACATGTCCTACATGATGAAAATGAACCCATCAAAAATTTTGATGGAGATCCCCACATTACAGGTTATGAAGTTAATTCTTTTCCTAACAATTCATTTAAAACTGGTATTGATTTTATATTTTTGACAAATGCTTTTGAATCTAATGAGAATTTAAATGTCAAAGATAATTTCAAGATGCATACCATGTTTACTTTAAGTCTCTTTGTAGAAACTTTTGTCCATCTTCTATAGGCAGATGTGTATTTCTCGGCATGCTCGGATTTTTGCACAAACATGAGAATAATTAGAGGCGCATTGGCTCACCCTTTCGATTCTTTCGATTAACATGGTGTCAAGAAGTCAAGCTAATCGACTTTAAACAAAAGCGCTGAGTGGGAGACAACCCACTGGTAAGTCTTAGATTAGGTTTTATTTTTAATGTTTTTGTTCGTGTCTTAGGAAATAGGATTCAAGGATTCAACCATGAGGATGCAGAATCGATCGGTCGCCTTAACAGATCGATCACCTGTAGTTAACAAGCTCCATTTCACTATCTCGATGGAAATCTAGAGGCCACTGATTCCAATCAACTGATGCTCCAAAAAATGGTGTGCACTTCACCACTAATCGAAAGAGAGTCAGAAATCAGGAGAATCACATTGTGATCTGATCGATTGATGACTGCATCGATCGATTAAGACTCAGAGTGATGAACACTTCCTCAATTCAACACGACAAATGATGATATACTGATGTCGTTAGGTACAAATCCTATCCTATTCCCTGTAAAGTCCTTTCAATTCCAATAAGACAAAGAAAGTCATTCGATACACTTGAAGACAACAAGGTAACCATTCTTCCATTTCTATTTCAATCCATTTCAATTCCCATTTTGCTCTCACAACTTGTTAACATCTAGGACGATGTTATTCAAGTCTGGGGGGGGTATTCCTCGTTATCTAACTCGTTTGTTTCTTTTGACGTACTTTTACACCCAATTAAAATTTTTTTATCAAGTCAAAAGCGTTTTATTGAGTCAATCCAGGTCTGGAATAAGACCTTACTCACAACTGGACTGCGGCCTAGTGACCATCTTTACAAGACTGCCCCGAGGCACTTGTTTCAGAAATCCCATACTCGAGCTTTCCCAGCACATCTCGGTTTGCACGTACTTTAATAACTCTAATTTCTAACTCTATTTTATTTGAACATAAACCGGATTATAAATCTTTCTTGCTGGAGGTATTAACTAGGAAAAATAAATCCATTCAGGACTTCTTATCCACTTTACCACTCTCTTGCTGATCCTGAATATTCAACTTATTTTAAGTTGCTGCCACACCCATAATCTAACCTCTTTTCAAATCTCATGCAATCTCTTTTTCTTTCTCGTATTATATGCAGTATGTGTAAAACAGCCGGAGAGATGAGACCAACACAGTTTTCCAATCACTCGTGAAGACTGGCGAAAAAGGGCATGCACGATCTTAACACATGCATGAAGATTCAAAGAGAAGGTTTCAAGGTTGATTTCCCTGGTCATACTTCATCAAAATCAAGGTAAAATTCATGCCTTGCTATATATGGTGAAAGCTTTGCTTTTTAAAAAATCAAAAGCTTTATGATCCATATTTGTTTAGCAAAAAGGCCAGAAAAATCAGGGATAAAAAATGAATAAAGGTGGAAAACGTTTAAAGGAGTCCGAGGATGTTCAAGAAGACTTTAGATTCCCTTAAAAGAATCTAAGTCTGGGGGAGGAACGAGCCGAGCTAAGGAGAGAGTGATTGGGGAACTGTGTCATCAAGCGGTCCGATCTCTCTTGCTTTTTTGCAAACATATCGCATTTCTCTTGAGTACGGTAAACCCTAAACAAACTAGTCACACCTCT
The DNA here is from genome assembly GCA_900406295.1 of Aurinia saxatilis. Taxonomy (NCBI): domain Eukaryota; kingdom Viridiplantae; phylum Streptophyta; class Magnoliopsida; order Brassicales; family Brassicaceae; genus Aurinia; species Aurinia saxatilis. The sequence goes on from OVAP01006498.1 coordinate 4,498, forward strand.
AAATATTAACCCCCTCTCATTACACACCTAGCCTGTTTTACCTAGCTGATATTTTCCAGTAAGAAAGCTCACGTAGTATAAATGAATTTAGAGAGTCAAATTTCGGTACCTTTAGGGTATTTGCAGGTTGAGATTCCTTTTGGACCAGTTGGGAGAGTTGTGGCGGGAGTATGAGATGAGAACTTTTGGCAGGATTGCCGAGANTAAGTTGTGGTACAAGTAAGCGAGTTCCTAACTTTTCAAACTTATTTTCCTTCTTAGCATGTTGTTTGTTCGAGGACGAACAAAGCTATGTCTGGGGGATTTGATAGTGATAATATTTTACCGCTTTTCGATACGATTTTTTGGTGTTTTTAACAAAGAAACTATTTGATTTGAAACATAAACCACTGGATTTCATATTTTTCTGTTTGCAAAGTGTTTTTTGTGAAAACAATGCATTTTAGGTCGCAAATGGGCACCAAGTCCAACAAATCAACATCAGAATTCTAGGCCCGGATGAAGGAGATGTTTATTTTGGAATGAAGTGAGGACTTCAGAAAATCAAGCCACGTGAGTTAGCTGTCACATGGGCTTGGAATCAAGTCATTAACCCTCAGGAGTAAGAAGTTAAGCACAAATCAGTGAAGGTATATCTAGAAGCTCGCATGAAATTAAGGCCCAATCGATCGGACCGGAGGCACACCGATCGATCACAACCCATAATCTCAAGGAAGCTTCGAGAACAAATTCATATAAGGACTGTTGCATTTGGGGAGGTATCAGTATACGCTAGAGATAAGCACTGAAGATACTGAATCTTCAAAAAACGTGTTTCAGATATTCACCGATCGACTGAGAATAGTGTGACCGAGCCATTCAGAGAAGATAATCACAAATATTTGGATTCCTATCCAAATCTTCCTCCTGATTCATCTCGACTCTATACCCGACTCTTTCCCCTATAAATGCAGACGACTGAAGCTAGAGAGAATCATCAGAAAACACTCAAAAGCTTCCAGGCATCCAGGCTAAACAATTTATTAGTTTTTTTTTGTTTCTTTTCATTATTGCTTTGATCTTTGCTTCAAGGATGAAGTTTGTAATCTCTGCATTCCAGAAAAGATATTTTGAACCCCTTTTTTAATACAAGCAATTTTCATTGTCATGATGTTTACTTTTGTTATATCTGAGTAGTTTCTTAGTTAGGAATAGGGTTTTGCTAGGTGTAATCATGGTTTGGTAGATAGGCAATAGGATTGTGTAATGAATAGTTTATAAGCTTACTTTCATATCAGATCTTAGTATAAATCATAGGATAAACCTGCTACTAATACACCACTTAGAGTAAGAGATCCATAACTTGATAGTGAAAGCTTTACTATTTATAGTTTAGTAGAATTTGATTTCCTGAACTTAATGCCTAAATTAATTAGTTGATCAGCCCATAGGTTCTCTTTCTGAAAAGCTATATGTTAGAGTTAACTCGGATACCAATTGAACTAGACTGGCTAAGCCCGACCATAAGGATAGTCGGTTAATAGTGATTTCAACTATATAGCCTAAACTAGGATTCACATAGATTACTACCCTGAATAATTCAAACCGTGATCCTCTGATGCATTACCTGACTTCTTAACGCTTTTTATCATTGAATTTTCTCACATTTAAATTGCTTTTTAACATTTTCATGCATAGATCGATCGACCACATAATCTGTCATCAACTGAAAGGTGTCCCAATCGATCGACCAGTTCACACTGTCGATCGACCAAAACCAAAACCACTTCATTTTGCTACTTAGAGGTGCTACTGTGTATACTCTGCTCTCTGTGGATATGATCCCTAAGTACTACTGCGAGACATGTGCGCTTGCAGAAAATATTTTGGGCGAAAACTAATCTCCATCAGAACGTAACTTTTGCTATTGAATAAACTAAGGTTTTACAACTCTTTTGCCTTGTGAAGATTTGATTCAATTCATCTAAGCAAGAAGTTGGTCTTAAGAGTTGACTGAATTCCTCTTAGTCGATCCAAGTAGGTCTAAAGAGAATTCAAACCCCTCTTGATTGAGCTACATGCTAGCTTCTAGGTCTCAAGAGTCTCACAAGCTTTTGATTGATCCTCAAGTTAGTTTATCTAGGTTATATGCTGCGCCAGTTTAACTAGTTTTTGCACCTTTTGTGTTGCTTTCTTTGAAGCTCGCAGCATGATTGTAGCACAAGTCTATACGTTGATGATTGTTCAACAATGTCAAGATGCACGTCGCTCTCTTTAAGGCAGCATATACCAGTTTTTGGTATCCATACTCTTTTAGCTGAAGTGATGGTCATGAATCGTGCTTTAAAAGTATCAATTGGTAAGTTCCTATCGCTGAGCGAAATTCAGGACTCTCATTCTCTGCCACGTTACTCGATCTCGATATCGTCGACAATTGCTTGAAAAATTCTCTCCGTGGCATTCATTGTCTAGAGTTAGTTTCTTCTTTTCATCCTTTATGTTTATGTCTCTTGTAAGGCAATTTTGTTAGCCTATTTTGATGGCCTTTTCCATCTTGTTGTATTCGAACTCTTTTTCCTATAATGGAGCTTGAAATCTATAAAAATTCTCAGTTTGTTCCAAAAAAAAAAAAAAACTTTGTTGACTATTTAATTGTTGTTAGAATTTTAAAGAATGTGTAAGAAATAATTCTTCCCTATAATATGGTCTTATATTTATCCATTTTCTATTGGAATGATGTTATTATTTAATGTTATTGGTGTCCAAATATATTGGAAATAATGGAGTAATTCCTAGTAATCTCTACTTTGATGGATGGTTGAGATTAAATCTATGGAACATTAAGAGGAATTAGGTCCTCTCTCCACCTATAAATACTTGCCATTAGACCATCATATTTGCAAGAATTAAGAAAACAACACCTAAAAGTTTTAGGCAAGGAGAGAGAAATCTAATAACCTACCTTAAGTTGTTCATCCTCCATTCAAGAGTTCATCCAGGGAAGAACTCTTTCATTTTGCAACAATGAATGCAGGTAATTCTACAAACCTTCTTATGAATCTATTATGTTATTATCTAGATGTTTGAAGGTCTTAGGGTTCATGTAAATTTATCCAACAGAATGATGATAGTGTATATACTCAATTCATAGTAATTGGAGATGTTCTTAGTAAATCATCAGATAATCTTGGAAGAAAATTTGAATTGCTCCCTACCTTCCCATGCCCTCGGGGATAAATAAGATGGTTCCTAAAAAAAGGTTTAGTAAAAGGCCTATTTTGATATATAGTACATGGAACACGGTAGGTATGAGCCGTCACTGCCCAACACATAAAGTAACCATCTTAATTATACTCATTAATAAATGGTGATGAGGCATAATTGACTACTATTACATCTCATAATCATCATTAGTTACATCTTATTTCATGAACATGTGTTTAGGGTTTCTTGTATTCTTTATGTAACATGAAGTGATACAGATTCAGAGAGCAAGGTGCTCTATCTTCTCCACAACGTAGTATTTAGTACCGTCTGCTGCAAAGGCACAAACTTTGGTGGTGTTTTTTCATATATAGTTTTGAAACTGAAGTCACTGTAGTGTTTGTTCAGAAGAAGCGTAACATTCTTTTATCTAGCTCTGATATCATCTTCTCGTCCAAAGAAGGTAAGATCTAAGAAGCCCTCTACTCGACCCATCGTTAATGCCATTATGTTTCTCTCATATGATGCGAAGTTGAGGTATGCATAGTTTCTAAATCACCAATTTATTTAAGAATGATTGGTTAATTTTGTGGCAAAGTTTTCTGAGATTGAAGATGCTATAGTACGTAAAATCTTATTAAAATAGTAATCAAGTTCAGCGAAAAAGTGGTTAGGGAATTTTGGACTCATCTGCATGTTATCAAGATTGAAGGTGACTCTGTATTGTTTAGCTTAGGATTCACGAGTCTAATTTTTTTGTGGCAAGAGTTAGTTCTTTTATTTGGTCTTGCTAATGTTGATAACTCTTATCATCTCACACTACAAGAAAACAGGCCATTTGCATAATCCATTTTCGTTGCAGTTTCCTTGCAAATGAAATTTTGCGAGCAATTTGCGAGGAAAATGTAATCCTCACATCTCGCCTGTCGCAAATGAGATTTTCTCGCAGTCTCGTAGCAAAATTTGCGTATTTCCTCGCAAATATGTTGCATATATTTGGTGAGATATTTGCATTAGACATTACCTCGATGCTAAATTTGCATCAAATTTGCAAGAACAATTATTGCGAGGTGTTTACATCACAAATTATTGCGTGAGATTTGCATCAAGAATATTTTACGACGTATTTTCATGAAAGTGTCTGCAAGAAATTAGCATCCTGTAAATTTGTGAGATATTTGCATCAGGCGTGATTAGCGAGTAATTTGCATCAAGCGTATTTGCGAGAAATTATCATCAAATTTATTTGCATGAACAATTTTGCGAGGAAATTGCATCAAATTTCATTAAAATGTTTTTCGCAAATTTCTAGCAGATGGTGAAAAAAATAAAAAATTCCGAAAATAAATTTGCCTTTGTGTTTTTTTAAAGAAAATATTTACTAAAATTAAAACATCAATATTTAAAACATTCAGATAAAAAGTCTACATATCATCGAGATTGATTTCCTTCTCCAAATTAATTTGCGGCGATCCGGTGTCAGGATGCGTTACCGATGATGCTCTGGCCCGAGCGGCAGCCGCTTTCTTCTGCTTTTTCCGCTCCAGCATGTCGTGAACTAGCGGGTTAATTTGGGCAAGCGCCTCAAACATTATCTCGTATGAGCTTAACTCATCTCTGAGATCTTGTTGTGACGTATCCTGATCCATGACCACTACCTTTAGCTTTTCAATCTCCTGTGCCGCGGACACTATCTTTTGATCTCCAACCGGATTTACGCATACCTCAACACTGGACATTGGGGACTCCGCACTTATGTTGTGAGGCAACACTTACAAGTTACAACCGTATGTTAAGACATTGTTACTTAAAACTTTATAAAAACAGAAGTTATCAAGATGAATGTTTAATTTTCTGATTCACATGTTTGGTGAGATCATTAGGATAGCATAGGTTGTTGACTCGTGGATGGAAACAATCTAGAAACTAGAAAGTATAAGTGTATATATCCGTTATCCGTATATGGCTGAATCATTGGAAAATATTACTTATAAAGAATACTAGTAGATGCATTTATTTGGCACTTCCAAAACATAAATCATGTTGTTTTAGATCTCAACACTTTGAGCAGATTCAACAAGTAACCACACTAATTCTTCCTTTATTTTTGCATGATTTGAATCTAGGAAAATTTTGGTGAATGATATAATCTTTATTTCATTAATGGATACCGGAGCAGATTATAATTGTATCCAAGAAGGAATAATACCAACAAAATACTATGAGAAAACATCTGAACGCCTAAGTGGTGCAAATGGTAGTAATTTAAAACTGCTTATTCAATAAAAGAACACGAACAAACTATATCTCTTCAAAATGAATTTGAAGAAATTAAATTATTATCCTCAATTGCCTTAGAAAAATATATAAAAAAAGGATTCAATTATATCCATTTTGGTCTAATACAAATTGCTATTAAACCCCTATCAAGAACCGGAATAGATTCGCCGATACTTATGTTATTAAGAGATAAGACTTTATTTAAATTTGAGGACTCGCTTCTTGGAGCGGTCCAAACTAATCTATGCAATGGGGCAGTTTATTTTAATTGCGCTCCCAATTTTCAAGTAAGCCTTCATGATCCAACTATACTAAACACCTTAGTATTAAATGTTCATTTACCAGAAATTAAATTTCAAAATGAACGACATGGATATTTACTACTCTACCGGATATACTTCAAACAATCAACATTTGATGTTAACCCTAGATGTCTATTACAAGACGATAAGGGAGAAGCAACAATTCTAGCTACTCATAGCAAAGATACTCCAACAGCTACTTATGCACCTAAGCAATTAAAATGGAATGAAATAACTATTCCAGACCAATGGAAAATTGAAATAACTCAACCCCCAAGAAACTTTGAACAAAGAGATATTTCAAAGATAATTGAACAAAGAGATGGGAAAATATTATTACAATTTGGATCATGTAGAGATCCACTTCCACCAAGAATTAGTTCATATCATTCAAGAGCATCTTTCTCTGAATTCCGTACTGGTCAATCTAGTGAAGATTCAGAAACAGAAAGTGTAAATCAAAATATTAAACAAGATAATTCAATTAAATTTAAAGCACCTATAGTTGAACATGAACAAGAAACGTATCCAACTTCCCCAACACCATTGGATTTTAAATCCATAAATGTTATAACTAAAGAATATAAAATTGATAAACAATATATTAAAGAAGATTTCTACTCAAGATAATAAAGAAAAACGTAATTGGTATTTCAAAACATTCTCTAAACAACAAACTATTGAATTTAGAGAAAATTGGTATAATTATATGACATTAAAAGAAATGGATATTCCATTCTTTATATGGTTTGAGACATATGCAATAGCTAATAATATCAATTATCCCTTTAAGGCTGGTAATTAATACTAGTTCATCCTTAAGCCAAGTATGGGAACAAGTAGATGGAAACAAAATTAAAGCAATACATCCACCATTAAAGGATCTAAAAATAAATACATCAAATCGACAAATTATAGCCACCCCTTTTAAAACAGAAGCTAAAGACTCGGTAATAGTACAAGATATCAAACCAGTATATCAACAAAATAATGATCAAAGTCAATTACTTTATACTATTTCTAAACAAGTGGACAATATAGATAATAAATTAAATATTGTCGAAGACAATAAATTAAATCATTATAATCAATATAATCAACATCCCTTTTCATCTGTAACCGCAACAATCTTCAAACCAATAACAAGACAAGTCAAATTTCCTGAAATTGAAATTTTAAAGTCAATTGCAACCAGATTAGATAAATTGGACAAGGGTAAAAGAATTAATAATATAGATGAAAATGATGATGATACCTCATTATCAGAAACTGATCACCAAGAAATTAATCGAATTAAAAATAAAATGAAATCAAATAAACCTTATTATCCACGACATAGTCCACCTGGTCTGTTATATGAAGAACACCATAAATATTCTGCTAATGTATATTCCGGGGAAGGAATGTATGAGTGGAATATTGATGGACGGTCAGAATATGAAATAATGAATTTATTCCAAGAA
>OVAP01006499.1:0-11561 GCA_900406295.1 Aurinia saxatilis
TTAAAGAACCTCGAACAAATAGTGATTGTGTGATTTTACCCACACAATTACCAAAACGTTTGCTAACGAATTCAGTTTTACTTTTTTCTGCGGTGTAATATTAATATTTTCAAAACTGTTGTCCTTTACTCGGGTTGATAAAGTAGTCAATGTTGATCTATGGAGATAACAAAGAATTTACTTTCTATCAATAAAATTTATTTATAAAAGATGTCTTGTATTTGGGATCCAGTATATATAATAACTACTCTAAGCATATTAAACATTCATGTTTTTCAAAATTTTAGAACATTGTAAAAATTCAAAGTACTATATGTTTAAAGAGGAAAAAAAACTAAAGAACAATCTAATTTAAAGATAGTCCAATTTAAAACACCAAACAGAAAATAAATAATTACTAGGTTTTTTTGTTGTTCTGGGGAGAATAAGCAGTTAAGTAAATTTTTCAATTGAATATTATTCTCTTACGATCGTGTTGTAAAATAAAAAAATCATTAAATAAATAAATATTTTCTTAATATAATGAGTTACTATACCAATTACATTAGAAATAAAAATAACAACAATTAATCAAACAAAAAAAACTAAAATATTATTAAAGCAACATAATTCCAGGACAAAACGAATATGCAAGTTAAACCAAACCATAGGAGGGATTAAATCATATATAAAATTGAGGATAAAAAACTTTTGTTGTTCCACGGAAAACCAGAGAATCAGCTCATAGCCTTCCACAGCTCTAAGGAATCTTTCATCACGCTCCAACCACTCCCTAAATAAAATTTTCCATCAGTAGTCATTTTTAGTATAACTTTGTATTCATTTCCTCCAATCAAGTCAACTATACCCACTTGATGACCGTCTTCCAGTGTCTCATCCCCGACACNATTGATGACCGTCTTCAGGTGTCTCATCCCCGACACATTGCATCTCCTAGAGGACGGACATCACTTCTTCAATTGGAAGTTTCACACCAGTATTTATATCACTCTTTGTTAATATTTTTGTTATGATCATAGATGGGTCTTAAGGAGAACGGATATCATCCCAATCATAAAGCCTCTTCTTAAGTGAAAGTTTTTTAAAGTAATAGAAATTCGTATATTTCTCTGTATTCTTATGTGCACTATATTCTCGAGACTTATTTTCTAGAAGTAAAAGAGATGAGAGATTGTTGGAAAATTTAGCTTGTGAATTTGTTTATTATCAACATCATACATGGAGAGGTGAGGGAGTGTGCCTTATATAGGCTTTCTCCCAAGATATGCAGAAATAATATGATGTTGACTCAAAAAAGCCAAATCAAGATATTAATCACACACACTCAAGTTTTTCCTTGACCAAGTTTAAAATAAATTATTAAAAACATAACTAGTATTATTATGTTGACAATCACAGTCAAACATGATATAATGACTAGTTTATGCTCATGTTTATTTCTTTTTAAGTATAAAATATTTTTTTGTTTACTTAACAAGACTTGCTTTATCTCAATTACATCAAAGTGTAATTATAAGGTTTTAAACTTTGTTATTTGAGATTTCTCCATGAGCCCAATGGCTCACTTCTTTTTCACATTCATTCAATTTTTGACAAAAGAATAAAGCCTTGTTAGACTTGTAAAAATTGATCCAACAATCCCCCACATGAATAGAAATTACTCTAAACAAATGAAGACTCGATAGACTCTAATGACTATACTGACTAGACTAGACAGACGGACTTTTCGAGAGTATAAGGAAAAAATCATTGTGTATGATGTCTATCGATTTATTCGACCAGAAGGTGAACTCGATACAAAGAGCAAGACACAAACACAAAAAGAACTAGCAGAGGATTGCTTTGTATTGATTATGAATAAGGGTCCTTCGTAGCGTTAAGCTTTTAGAGTTCTTAAGTCAGAAAGAGATGATCGTACAACTTTAACCTAAGGAAGTATATATACAAAGCTATGCTGACTTAGAGATAAGTTAAACTCCTAGATCTTCTCATATATTCCTGATTCATCTTTCCTTTTCCCTTAGGGTCGGCTTGTCTTATCTGGGACTGGATCTCCTTAGCTATAGATTTGGGGTTTTTTATGTACCGCTCGGCCAACCGTGTGACGATGAGCTCATCCTTTGAGATTGAATGAAGATAGGCCGAGGAAGTGATTCAATTTAACTCCTCGGCCTGAAACTCAGGATTCAGACATGGCCGAGGACATGTTCTGATTTATGACCTCGGCTTTGCGTATGCTACGAGCTATGCCGAGTTCATGATTTAGTTAAAAGACTCGGCATTCCCGACAAAAGGTTGAGTGATAAGTAATTGCCGAATACATGATACAGACAATGTCCTCGGCTCTGTGAGTGTAATAATGTATGCCGAGCTCATGATTTGATTAAATCCCTCGGCATGCTTGAAGACATTGTCTGTGCCGAGGAAGTGACTTAGATAGACTATCCTCGGCATTTGTCAGCAAATATATTACCGAGGTTGTTTACTTAGAGCTTGTCCTCGGCTTAGCTGTTCGATACTTAAGCATTTTGGCTCGACTATTCATCTGTGATATATTGTGGGGGATACTGTCTCGACTAGTCAAAGTGGAGACCGAAGAATATCACCAGGGGTACGGTCCCATGTTTGACGCCGAGCAGGAGGAAAAACGGAAGGCCGAGGAGAAAAACCGTAAAAAGAAAGGGAAAGACGTGGTTGGGAGTCCGAAGGGTCCTCATCCAGTCTAGTACCTGTCTGGGAGGTCTTCCTTGACCGAGTACTCTTTAGGGTAGCTTAGGGAACGGTACAATAATTCGGCCGAGGTCGAGCTGATTGTTCCATCTCCTGAAGATAGACCCGAGTCCCCCCGGTTGGATACTTTACTTTATACGAGAGCTTTTTTTATTCGGGGACTCCTTTGGTTTCCGATCCCCAAAATCATGACAGATTACCTCTTACGTCATAGGGCCAGCTTTGCCCAACTTACTCCGCGAGCAATCCGACGGTTAGTGGGTCTCTTAGTACGAAGCTATAAATGTAGGGTCGAACTCTCTGCCGAGCACTATCTTAGTTATCTGATGTTGAATCAAGGCAACTACGACTGTCCCAAACACATACTATCTGACTAACCAGCATAAACGCCGAGTGATCGACGGTTCCCCGTCGAAGGATCATCACTAGTACAACTTTTACTTGTATGGTCTTATTTATCAAGCCACAGTAGGGTTGAATGTTCCTCTGATCCTATCTAACTGGGACCCGATCGGAAGGGTCTTGTTTGTGTTTGCCGACATGTATTTTGGAAATTGTTTTCCAATCTAACCCTTGTGCTTTATGTTGGAAGAAAACTTCCCTTGCCCGTTCCTGTCAACCGCGTTCTGTGCCGACCTTGAAGAGCTCAGAAACGGGCCGATCTATTGGTAGAGAATCTTCAATTTTAAATGAGTCGAAGAAGTAAGGGGAAGAGTTGCTGTGTTTGCTTTCTCGGACGAGGACAGCAAATCAGAGGACGAAGAAGAAAAAAATCAAAAGAAACCATCTCCTACCGAAGAAAGCCTCCGCGAGATGAGCCATCAAATAAACCTCCGAGAGTTGAAGCTTCAACAGGCTAAGGCAAAAGAGGTAGCCGAGCTCGCGGCTAACCCGGTTAAGGTGAGCCGGATTGTTATCGAGCCAAATCCTCTGGGAATCATGGCGCCTGATGCCGGAACTTCTATCCCAGCCGATGAGCTTCCTCCGGTTGAAGGGGTTGTACTAAGACCCGAAGGAACTGTCCTTTGGAAACACTCGTGGACGAAGAAAAGGACGAGGGAAACCACCGGAACCGAGGACGCACCTAGTGCGGGAGCAGGCAAAAACATGAAGAAAAAGAAGAAAAGTAAAGTCACCAAGGCAAAACTCTCCTGCCATGTATCCGCCGAGGGCGTCTCCGGGGAGAATTCTCGACGACCGCCTAGCGGGGTCGGCAACACTCTTCTACTGGTTAACCTTCCCGGGGGTCTCCGTGCCTCCATTGGAAAGCATGGTCAACCAGACAGGGTATGGCCCCCTGGCCTACAATGGTTTCCAGGTAAAAACCCTTTTGACTTGTCGTTTATTCTTCTTTTTTTAGAGCCTGGCTAATTTGAGTATACTTATGCTTTATTGTTATGAAGTATAATGCCGATGTCAACAATGCCATGATCTGGTACGAAGGGAACATCTCCCAGTTGGGATCTCAAGTGCGGATCCTAAAGGAGTAGCTGACCGAGTCCAAAGACAAGGACGAGCTGGAGATGAAGCAGGCTAACGAGCATATCATTAACCTTGAGGAGGAGTGCTCCCAACTTAAGCATGACAAGGATAATCTCATCAAAGCCGAGGAGGAGAAGGATGAGGAGATCAGAATGCTGAAAGCCAAAGTCGAGAAGGTTTCGCGTCAGGCCAGGAGGGAGGTCAAGGATTCTCTTAGACCTAAGCTGGAGGTTGTGAAGTCTCGTGTGGCCGAGCTAAGTGGCGATCTCTTGAAAAATCTTATCTATGATCCCCAAAACGCAACAAATCTTACTCTCATCGGTGAGATAAAGGCTGAGGAGGGCAAAGCCGAAGAGAAGAAGTCGCTTCACGACTTCAAAGCTGAAATAAAAGACTGGATTCCATACTATGCGAATGCTGGCCCTGCCTTCGATCAGATTGTGTCCAAAATCAGGGACAAGCTGGTATTCTCTCCCGAGCTTTCGCCGGTGGCGTCCCCTGAAGCTGAGATCCCAGAAGCCGATGATGAGACTCCTGCTGCTGAAGACATGGTCGGAGAGGTGGAGAAGGTTGCCAAAGATGAGGTTCCTGCTGCCGAGAAAGAATCTGTTTAAGTTGTTGTTTTCGTTTTTTCTATTGGCTATGTAAACATATGTTTTACCGAAGGCAAATACAATGCCTAGACGGCTTTATCCATAACTTATTTATTCAGGATACAACTTTATTTTTGAATCTATTGGCTTTGAATTATGTTGTGAATCACCTTCTCTTTACTATCTTGCCGAGGGCATATGTTTATGCGTGCGCATGAGCCGAGCATTTGATATCCTATCTATTAGCTTGAATAAGCATTAAGACTGCTCTAGGATGTATGTAGACCAGTGGTTAAGACGAGCTGGGTTTAGATAGTGCACTTTTTGTCTGCATTACCCAAGGCTATGTAAGAGACATAGGTAGTAAATGTTAGATATCGTCATTGTGGCCAGCAATTACGAGTAGGGTGTTGCTTTTGTGGTCATTAAAAAGACTTAGGCAAAAAGATGCCGAGCAAGAGAGTTGTTGTAAAAGAAGACTATGGAGGTACTCCCATCCCCCCCCCCCCCCCCCCCCCGCATGCACGNCTGGACCCATTCGAAGATGAGCTGCCTACGTACCCTTGGAATGGATCAAGCCGAGCCCCTAGTTCAAGGATTTTTTTTCGTTGTTTTGATTGTCGAGCACCCAGTACTAGTGGTAGTACTTTTTGAGATGCCGAGCATTCCAGGATCGTGGAATGACTCTTCCGTCCATTGCAAAAAGCTCGTAGACACCAGGTTTGACGACATTAGTGACACAATAAGGGCCTTCCCAATGCGCGCCGAGCTTCCCAGTGTTTGGTTTTGCAGCGCTCTGAAAAACTTCGCGCAGGAAGAGGTCACCTTTGCGGAAACGCCGAGTTGCAATACTGGGGGAGACGGATGAGCGCGAGATCTCGCCTTTCATCGAGGAAGTCGAGCTGGTCAAGTAATATGATGCTATTGACCTCCTCGTCTTGAGGTGCAAGCTCCCTAAGAAGTCCGGGAATTTCCATCTCTGCCAGAATCACACATTCAGAGTCATAGACTAGGGAAAAAGGAGTTTCGCCGGTAGGACGACGAGGGGTCATTCGGTGTGATCATAATACTCCATATAACTCCTCGGCCCACCTGGATTTCTTAGCATCTAATCTTTTCTTTAGTCCATCAACGATCGTCTTGCTGATGGCCTCGGCTTGACCGTTACCTTGCGGGTAACGAGGAGTAGACTTGGTGAGTCGAATTTTCCATTTTTTGCAGAATCATTCAAACCGAGGAGAGATGAACTGTGATCCATTGTCCGTGAAGATCTCCTGTGGAATGCCGTGCCTGCAGATAATGAACTATCAGACGAAGTGTTCTACTTGAGCATCCTTAATGCTGGCGTAGGACTCGGTCTCGGCCCAGTTAGAGAAGTAATCATTGAGGACGAGGGGGAATTTCTTGGTTTTGGAATTGGGCATCGGGCCGACAATATCCATTGAACATCGCATGTAAGGGTAAGGAGATGATACCGAGGATAGCAGCTCAGCTGTCTGGTGTATCATCGGAGCATGCCCCAGGCACTTTTCGCACTTAGCAGCATACTTCTTGCAATCATGGAGCATCGTCGGCCAAAAGAACCCATAGGTCTTGATCCTGACGGCGAGACTTCGACCGCCCGAATGGTTTCCACAAGATCCATCGTGGACTTCCTGCATGACACGCCGAGCGGCATCACCTTCTACGCAGCAAAGAAGTGGTCCGGAGGCAGACCATTTGTAAAGTTGTCCTTTGGTAATGGTGTATCGTGCCGCCTGAGATTTTAGTTTGCGTGCAGCCCACTTCTCTGCCGGACTGTGCCATCCGTGATGAAATTCTGTAGTCTTGAAATCTAGGGTCGGTTACATCCGTAAGTAGGAGAACTCTCCACGTGATCAGTTTCCATCAGAACAGGCCCGACTTCTTCCGGGAGTGGGTCGATTAAAGCGACCTGATGAGTTGCTTGAATACTTGGGGTTTCAAGGAGCTCTACTGGGATAACTCGGCGAAAATCAGAGACTGAAGCCGAGCCGTGGGATCCGAGTCAAAAAGAATTCCTCGAAGTCCAAGGCAAGACCTCGGAAAATATTTAGGTAAGCCTCCATCCGTTCATCGCAATTCGAGTAATCAACATGGAGCAAGTTGACAACGAGCTGAGAGTCACAAAAAGCATGTAGTCGGCGGACTTCCATTTCACGAGCCAAGCGAAGTCCCGCGATGAGGGAATATTCCGACTCATTCTTGGATGCTTTAATGTTGAGTCGGAAATATTGCTCGATGACTTCCCCGTTTGGAGCAGTTAGATATATCCCGATGCTAGTTTTGATGACGATCTGTCGGAATGAAGGATCCAGCACGGTCGTGCGACCAGTTCGAACTCAATGTCAGCCGAGGTGATGGGTTCAGAAGATGCCGAGGGCAATGTGACCGATTCGGACGTGGCCTTGGTCATAGTCGGTTGGGTCCACTCGATTGAATCTTCCGAGACGGTGTCTCTGTCTATTTCTTCCGCGAAGTCGGCGAGAACTTGTGCCTTATCTGCGGTACACGGTCTATACTCGATATTGTATTCGCTTAGCTCGATTGCCCATTTGGCAAAACGACCAGATTGACTGAGACTGTGTAAGATAGCATGTAGAGGGTATGTCGTGAGTACGATGATCACATGTGATTGGAAATAAGGACGCAGTTTTCGAGCCACGACGGCGAGGGCCATTTTTTCCATCAGCGGGTAACGCATATGGGCACCTGTCAGGGATTGACTAACGTAGAAGACCGCTCGCTGTTGGTTCCCCTCTTCTCTTATCTGAATGATGCTGAATGCGGCAGCAGACACATCAATGTATAGAAAAAGGGGCTCTCCATCTATAGGCTTAAAGAGGATTGGTGGAGTCTTGAGATACTGCTTCAGCTGCTGGAAGGCGACTTTGCACTGGTCAGTCCAAACTATCAATTTTATGTCTCGAAGGGTTTTATAGAAAGGAAGACACTTATCTGTTGATCGGGAGATGAACCAATTGAGGGCTGCTACCCGTCCCGTGAGTTGTTGGATGTGCTTTGCCTTTGTAGGTGATTGCATAGACTCGATGGCTTCGATCTGCTTGGGATTTGCTTCGATACCACGCTTAGTTACCAGATAGCCGAGAAACTCTCCTGATTCTACTCCGAATTGACACTTGGTAAGATTGAGCTTCAAGTTGTAAGAGTTGAGCTTCTGAAAGCATTCGTCTAAATGGTGTACGTGCTCGGAGGCTATTAAGGATTTGACCAGCATGTCTTCGATGTAGACCTCCATGGTTCTGCCCAGCTGTTCCACGAACATTGTGTTAACCAGGCGCTGGTATGTAGCTCCAGCGTTCTTCAGCCCGAAAGGCATTACCTGGTAGTAGTACATTCCGCGATCTGTAATGAATGTTGTTTTTTCGCAGTCGTCAGAGTGCATAAAGATCTGATTATATGTGGATATGTGGGAGTGGAAAGCTGTCTTTGGGACATGCTTTGTTCAGATCGGTAAAGTTCACAATTCTCGCCATTTTCCGATTTTCTTCTTGACGACCACCGGTTCCCAGATCCAATCCGGGTATTTAGACTCCTTTATGGATCCAACCCTCAGCAGGCAGTCGAATTCGGCGTTGATTGCCGCGACTCGTTTTTCACCTAACTTACGTCTTTTTTGCTTGATAGGTTTGAAAGAGGGATCACCGTTCATCTCTTGAAAAGCTATCTCTGCGCTTATCCCGGGCATATCCTCGGCTGTCCAGGCAAACGAATTGACGTTTTGCTTGAGTAGCTTGATGATTTTTGAACGAAGGGGTTCTTGAAGTTGACTTCCGATCTCCACACATCGTTCTGGGTGCTTGTCATCGATCAGTACTGATAATACGGAGTCTTCGTTCGTCGGCTCCTTTGGAGACTCCATGAGCTGTAATTGCTATAAGACCTTTGATAGCTGTTTATCATCGTCATGATTGGCACGACTCTTTTTTGTCTCGGCCACTGGTCTTTGGTCGGGCACAGGGTATCAGAGTTTGTGTTCGGCTAAGAGGCAGACCCTGGACTCTCGTTGGCTTCCACGAATCGTCCTGACTCCCATCGGTGTTAGAAATTTAATGCACAAGTGGTAAGGAGAAGGAACAACTCTCATCGCGTTTACCCAGGGGGTGACGAGTATGACGTTGTAGATGGCTGGGTGGTCGGCGACTGAGAAATCTACGATATTGGTGACACCCAAAGCCTGAACTGGGAGCTTGATCATGCCCATCGTCATCGTCATCTCGCCAGAGAATCCTCTCAATGGCTTGGGACTTGAAACCACCTCGGTGAGAGGGATGTTCATTCTTCGGAGGGTCTCCCGAAAGATTATGTCCACCGTACTCCCTATGTCGATAAGGATCCGGGCCACCTCGAAATCATTGAAGAGGAGTTCAATCACCAGAGGGTCGTTATGAGGGTGAACGATTCCCTTGGCATCTCTAGCTTCGAAGGACATGCTATGGTCGGGGATATCGCGGTCGGATGTTAATCTGGAGACGGAGTCGGCCTGACGCTGGAAGGCTTTGATGGAGGGTACCGTGTCAAAATAGTACTGTGATCCGCTCATGATCATATTAATTCGAGGTCGAGGACCTTGCTGCTGGTCGCTTTCTTCTCCTCTATCCGTTTAGCTATGCGTTTTGTTGTGGAGCTGGTCGGGCATCGTCTTTCTTTGGTCCTGGAAAATCTTTTACACTGAAGTCTCCCAGTTTGCCTTCGGCCAAACATTTGTCCAAGAGGGCTCTCAGGACCTTGCAATTAGCGGTGCTATGGCCCTTATACTGATGATGGTCGCAGAAGGCGTTTTCATCGTAGGCGTTCTGGAAGAGCCACTGGTTTGAACGTCCTCGTCCTCCACCTAAGCCTCTTCCTTGTCATTGCCTTCATTCGGGTGTTTCCTCGGTGTAATAACATTCATTGTCCTAGGGATGATCCACGAGGTAGTTGTGGGAAACACCCTGAGACGATCCCTCATGGTCGATGTAACGGCCATAAAGAGATGATCGTACAAGTTTAACCTAAGGAAGTATATATACAAAGTTATGCCGACTTAGTGATAAGTTAAACTCCTAGATCTTCTCGTATATTCCTAATTCGTCTTTCCTTTTCCCTTCAGGTCGGTTCGTTTTATCTGGGCCTGGGTCTCCTTGGCTATAAGATTTGTGCTTTTTAATGTACCGCTCGGCCCACCGTGTGACGACGAGCTCATCCTTTGAGATTCAAATGAAGATAGGCCGAGGAAGTGATTCAGTTTAACTCCTCGGCCTGAAACTCGAGATTCAGACATGGCCGAGGACATGTTCTGATTTATGACCTCGGCCTTGCGTATGCTACGAGCTATGCCGAGTTCATGATTTAGTTAAAAGACTCCGCATTCCCGACAAAAGGTTGAGTGATAAGTAATCGCGGAAGACATGATACATACAATGTCCTCGGCTCTGTGAGTGTAATAATGTATGCCGAGCTCATGATTTGATAAACTCCCTCGACATGCTTGAAGAAATTGTCTGTGCCGAGGAAGTGACTCAGATAGACTATCCTCGGCATTTGTCAGCAAATTTATTACCAAGGTTGTTTACTTAGAGCCTGCCCTCGGCTTAACTGTTCGATACTTAGGCATTTCGGCTCGACTATTCGTCTATGATATATTGTGGGGGATATTTGACCCCCACAGGGTATATGTCGTATCTGGATATGACGACACTTACCATTTTACAAATTATTTAGTGCTCGGGGGATAGCCGATTGACTATGACAGTGTACACGTAATGCCGGGACTGGTTTTTGCCACATGGGGATATCTTCCAAGAAATTTTGAAGCCACCTGACTTCTTTTGAAGCCTTGTCTAATGCTATGAATTTAGATTCCATTGTTGACCGTGCCCTCAGAGTTTGCTTGGAAGATTTCCAAGATACAACTGCACCGCCTAAAAGTAAAAACGTATCCATTTGTGGAGTTATTGTTTTTGGAGTTGGAAATCCAGTTTGCATCACTGTATCCTTCCAAAACTGCAGATTCTTTACCATAGTGTAAGCCATAGTTCTTGGTGTAGCGCAAGTAGGTTAAAACTCTTGTTATCGCTCTCCAGTGTTATGTGCCAGAATTTCTTGTGTAGCGGCTTAATACGTTTACTGCATGTGCTTGATATGTTGCATTTTAGGACTGTTTTCATGGTTGTTTTACATTCATTTGATCTAGCTTGGACTCATTTGTTGATGGTTTACCTTGGAATTAGCTACATTGTGCATTTTAACTTGCATTTAGTACTTAGACTTGCATTCTTGCATTTGCATAGCATATTTGCATGATTTAGGTACTTCTTGGACTATTTTGGACATGGTGGAACTCGGACAAGGTGCATGAAAGATCAAGAGATGAGCAAACAAGCAAAAGATCAAGCAAACACGAAGAAACACTACAAGAAAACAGCTCATTTGCGACGGCCAAAAACGTCGCTTATCCGTCGCAAATAAGGATTTGCGTCGAAATTGCGACATAATTATATCCGTCACAAATAGCTCGTCGCAAAGCCTAAAACGTCGCATATCATCGCAAATTTGCGACAAACAACAATCCGTCGCAAGTGTCTCGCTAAGGCCTTGCGACGAAGTTGCGAGAAAGAGGATACGGAGTCCCACTTCCGTCGCAACATATGCGACAGAGGTGCGACGCCCGGAAGGGTTAGACGCACATCCGTCGCAAAATTTTGCGACGGAAGTGCGACGGATTACCATGTATTC
>OVAP01006500.1:0-11724 GCA_900406295.1 Aurinia saxatilis
CGATCGACACCACGATTTTCGGAACACGACCTTTGGGCCGAGACTTAAATTGTCGATCAGCTCAACTCTTTTCCATCAATAAACTTTTCAGTCGCTTAGGTGTGTGACCCTATAGGATCACGTGACGCTGGCAATGAGTTCTCATAACTCATAAATCATGAGCGGCTTCTAGCAAAGCATCATGACTACCCAGTTCACATGACTATAACAATCTCGATCCTTAACAATCATGTTTGAGTCATACAGTGTGATTTCAGGACAACTTTCCTTCACTCCATATGCCAAGCTCTTCCTGGGTTCAAAGAATTCTTTTGCGTCTCCACAAAAGGTGACTTCCCACATTCCAAGTTTGTTCATCTTCTTTATTACCTATCTTGGTGCCAAGGCTTCATTAGTGAGTACTCCTTCATTAGTGAGTACCCAAGCTATGCTTGGTTTTTTTTATCTTTTGAAGTCTATGAACCATCCGCATAACAATATATCCCATTATTTTTATTTTGGGTACTTTTATTTTGGGTACTAGGCATATGTGAGTGGTTTAATTAGACGTATCCATCCTACTGATGCATATAACTTTCTTCTGAAAATAAGAAGTTAAGGATGTAGCTGATAAGTGATAATCTAGCAAAAATGGCAAAGATGTAATGCTTACTCTTTATGTAAAAACTTCGAACTCTTTTCGTAACTGCTTATTCCTAATGAAAATCAGGGTCGACAACAACAACAAAAAGTGGGCAGAGTTTTGCAGTTGGTTGCGGTTAGAGGTTTAGACCTATCTTTGTTAGAAATACTAAATCCATTTTTTCATATATCACGAGATACAGTAGAAACGATTAAAGAATTTTCAACCCTCAAACTTGATGGGTTCCTAATTCTGATCAGCAGTGAGTTAAAATGGTGGGAAATGCAAAAGAATCAATATTATTATCTCTGTTCCAAATAAATAAAGATACCCCAAACTTTTTCATACGATGCTGGTCACACTCGTGACCTTTACACTTTTTGTGATGCCATCGAAGATTCGTCCACATAAAGCATAAATTGTATGTTTTAGCTTCTTCAACTCTTGAAAGAATTCCATCAATTCTGAAACCATAAAACCGTTCTGAAATTTTCACACGAATTTAGAGTATAAATGAATATTCAGATAGTCGTTTTGTTACCCAGAATAAGACGCAAGCGAAGGTAGCTCATCAACATCACCGATCTGGAGATTACCGACTTCTCGACATGATCTGGAGAAAGCAAAACCAAAACCTATATTTGAGCTTCATCCTTGTAAAATTGAATAGATAAGTTCCAACTAGCCAATAAATTATCCGAGATCTGAAAAGCAATGTTCAAGACTTCAAGTCCTGTTCTTTTCCCGTGTTACATCTTTTATAAACATTTACCTGGTTCAGAAGTCGGGTTGTAGCCAAGCCCATATACTGCGTGTTTGGCATAGGCAAGTAGTCTCACTCGCTGTGGAGCACCTAACTTCAATAAGATTGACCGTATGAGTCCACTACGATAGAGCACCACAAGGAATTAGTGTGAAACAAAGCCATGGATATATTCTCTTTCCAGATTCAGTAACTAATAAACTGAGGATCGAGAATTGTACTCTGTTCGCAGTACGGTGAGAAAGTCAGGTGGAAGCGACCCCATGAAAGTTGTAACATCTTCCAATCTCAGAAGCTTTAATTCCTGTTTCAATTTGTGCCTCTCTTGTATAGACATTCCTTTTCCCAGTCCTGATTTGCTATCACCAAGAAAGAGCAAGAACAAGGATAAGACACTTTCGCAAGCAAAAATGTAAGAGAAACCCGAAAACTGCATTATCATTTCTAATGTCCTAGTCTTATTGTCTGGTTCGTCACAAGGGACGATTCTTGTTTTACAGCAAAAACAATGCTAAGAGAGAAAATACACCTTTCACTAGTTCTTCCGGTGAAAATGACAGGGAAGAATTTGGCATATTTGCCAATCCCAAACTGTTTCCCTAATTCCTGTATTTTGTTTGAGTCTAGAAGAATCAAAGCCTCCCACAATTGACAAAAGTCGTGCCTAAATCCTTCATCCAATGTTTTACAGTTCCCGTGGTCTAGCAAAACTTTCCATCCAACCATAATTTTGAAGAAGATTAAACATTCTATGATTAAAACCTGGAACCAGCAAGAGGTCATAACAGAATTACAAACACAAAACTTACCTAGAGAGAAGCCATTCTGGCCTCCAGGAGAAACTAGTATATTCCCAGGATGCGGATCACCATGTATGAATCCATGAACAAATATCATTTCAGCAAACACTTCAACCAACACTTTAGCAACCTATAAATATAGAGAAAAGTTAAGTATTTCAGAAAATAAAGCCGAAGCATACATATATTTGATGGGTCTAGTGCTCGCCACGGCCAAAAGTTGTGTCCCCAGTCGAATTGAGGACATATATCTACAATGTAAAGATCCAGGAAGCTAGGCATAAGAGGTCGTTATCAACCTTTTCCGGACTTAAACTAGTGCTTTTGATGGATTCCATGTCGTCAACCTGAAACCTAAGGAAATTCAAGTTAGTTGAACATACAAAAAATGCAGTATGCACGAGAAGCTGCATGATGATCTATAAGAGAGGATAATATACAAAATACAATGTTAATTTACATAAGTAACCCACAGAAGAAACTCAAAGACACCCCTAGATTGGAAAAGACATCCTTGATTCAAGCTTACGGGGAAAGCAAAGTATATAAGGTACTGGATGAACAACAAATAATGTATAAATACGTACTGAATAAAATAAAGAATTCTTTTTTTCTTCAATAGAACAAATTAAATATCTATAACGCATTTCAAAAATTATTTTTCCAAAACAAAGTGATTTTTCACATATTTCTTAATGATAGCAAGCAAATCAGATCTGGCCTGGAATAGACAACATTGCCCAAATAAAGAAAGGAAAATAATGCGAGTTTTGTCGATCTAGGATAACAGATACACCGTATAAATGATTTACTGTGTTGATCCGTGTTACCTTGAAACCCTTGCAGAACTGCATTGTCAGGACTTGAGTGGTTGTGAACTCCTGAACATAAATATAGATCGAAAAATTAAGGGAAAAAAATGCCGACTTGACATGTCCTCAAGACATTTCAGGAGGAAAAAAAAAAAAAAAAGACATCTAAATAAAAAACCATGCAATCAACGAAATCGGTATAGTTATGAAAGTTCTTCAATCATACCCAAACCACTGTAGGGACAGTAATCATTTTGTTATGTTTGAAGTTTTTGGCAATTCTCTCTGAATTTTTTGCCTCCTGAATAAAATCTGTTAACAACAAGAAAAAATCGAAAGAGTATCATCAGATTCAAGATAGGACACACCACATATGATAAAATTGCCCGAGAGAAAAAATGTAACCGGACTATATACACGTCTATACAAATGGGTACATAGTGGGTTTATCGGAGTTGACGTTTTTAGCTTCAGGGTAACTGGAGGATAAAACACAAAATACAGTGCTTGGCTAAAAAATTCTAGGTTACCAACCAAGTTCCTGGGAAATTGCCTTTACAAATTCATCTACAAGCCATTCAAATCGATACTCTGGAAAAATCTGCAAAGTGAAAGAAAATCAATTCTAAGAAACTATAAGCAGCTGCATATAACACGGCCTAAACATAAGAATCAATGATGCAAACACAGTTCATGTAGTGGCATCAATGATCTCAACTAACACCCTCCACAACAACACAAGCTACAATCACCGCAAAACCAATGAAATTAAAACTAGGAAGTAAGAGAATAAGTCCTCATAATCTGACCATGCCAAAACACGAAGGACGTCCAAAAACTATTGTAGCACACTGAAACTATTATCTGTGCCAGGGTAACTGTAAGTCATACATTATGTCCTCAAACTCCAAAACTAAAGCCTCAAAATTTTTACCATCAAAATGACCACTGCCATCAAATCCCAGTATCCTAATCAGACAGTTATACAACATTACATATTTCTTTCCTTCCTCTCAAATTTTCGTAACAAAACAGAAGCATAGATATAAAGCTGCACAGAAACTCATATACCTTTGCGACAGATTTTGAAAGGAAGGACATGATCATTGTATCTAACATCATGTTCTGCTTCAATCCAGGGTATTGCACCTATTTCAACAACAAGAAAGACCATAAAAACTGACAACCTGTGAATTAAATTAATAAAGAGGACCAAAGTATGCCTCAAAAAGAATCATAATAAGTGACAGAAGGTACAAAAAAAACAAAAACAAAAAAAAAAACAGGAAAAGAGTGTTGGAAAACATGAGTGATTTCAGAAAAAGCATTACTTAGCAAATTAAAATGTTATGGTTTGTAATTAACCTTTACAGCTACTTCCTGGTGATCCTTTAGTACAGCATGATGTACTTGAGCAATAGATGCTGCCGCAATTGGTTCCTCATCAAAAGATAAAAATCTGACATTATAACCATGATGGATATCAAGCCTTTTGCAACAAAAGAGGTCAAAATAGAAAACAAAAACTTGGCCAACAATAAGCTTAAAGATAGATAGTTTTAAATAACATTAAAAGGCTTACATCTCTGTGAGATTTTGACGCAAGTTGCTTGTCAGAACGTGTTTTATGTCTTGGAAATTACAAGGAACTGCCTTAAGTGATTTTAAACAAGATAAAACAAATTAGAAATATCTCTGGTGGATAAGACAACTTCATGCTTATCAAAAGAGGGAAAATGATTAAGCAAAACAAATAGACACGGAATTATGAATAGTAGTCAGACCTGGTCCTGCAACGAGGAAAGGGCCAAAGAGTACTCTTTGGGAACCAGCTTCAAGGTAGCCACAAACTGACCAGCTTTCACATAGAAACCTTTATTAGTTTCACACAGTTTGAGAATGCGTCTGGCAGAGCGTGAATGAACCTAGCAAAAAAGTTATAAGATGGTCAAAATCACAAGCAATCATATCATATCTAATGAATACATTCTACAGCAGTATAGCTTGAGTTACCGGATCGTGATGAAAAGTACAAGCAAAGAAGTATGATTAGAGCTAAGATAAGGTTGTAGAGCCACTGATAACACGAATGTCAGTATCGTTTTCTAAGATAAAGCGTTAAATGCAGGTAATAAACTGCACACCTCTGTTAATTTGTGAAGATAGTCATGGGATTCCGCGGGCAATTTACGCAAAGTATACTTGTAATCGGCGACAGTGAGAGTGATCTGCAAGTAGAGAAGAAGCAAATGAATGAAAGGGGAAGAGAAAGGTTAACGAAGTGAGATAAGAAAATACGAACGGCGCAGATAGCGCGAGAAGAACGGACGACGCCTTGTAGAGCCGTCACGATTGTGTTGGGCTGATAAGTGGACGGAGATACGGAGGAGGAGGAGGCGCCGCCGGTGATGGCACACAAAGCTAGGCCGGTAATCGAAAGAACAACGATCGGCGACTTGGATCTCGCGCGCAATTTAAACTTGCGGAGGGTTTCCATTTTGTGGGACTCCGGAGAAACGGAGAAGAAGAAGACGAATATCACTACTGTCTTTTCGGGTCGGACTAACCGACATATTTAATGGGCCATGATTACGCTAGGCTCATTACTAGATGGCCTACTCAAGTTTTATTCGGGTTCATTTGATAAAACGATTTTAAAATATTATTTAATTATACATACATATATTTTTTTTTGTTATTGAGAGACTGATATAAAAGACTACCAATACGATGGTCTTAAAAGTTGACTAGTCAAATGCTGCGACTGCAATACGTGGAAGTGGGAGTTTGCCTCTTAATATTATTTTATCTTTGAATTTCATATTACTTATAGAATTATCCAAGATCTAACTTTTTGTCTTATTCATTTTAAAACTCTTTCCAACATCTTTTATTAATAGTTATTCGTTAGTCAATTTTATTTAATCTGTTTAGTGAAAAATTAATTCTTAAATTTATAGTGCAGCTTAAAGTGTATGTGGATTCGATCTCTAAATACTACAGCTAATTAATTGTGTTCTTGCAGTTAGCTCTTATGGTAAATTTGAGCATATCAATTTTTGGTGCCATTGTCGGGGGCTTAATTGTCTGTCTGTAGATTATAGTTTTAGAATTTCGTCTAAATTTTTATTTTATTTGATTAATTTTCATTTTTTATTTTTTAGTTTTGTTTTTTTTTAATTACTCACAGTTTTATTTATTTATTTCTAGTATAAAAAATCAGTAAGTATGCCACCAGCCGTTATTCTTATTTAGAAGGAAGATGGTCAGTTGTATGATATTGAGGAAAACAAACGCAACGCTCAAGGCCAGAAACTTGATGATCAAGGGAATGTGATCTTTGAACAGCAGGTGATTCAGAATGTGAACGAACCTAAAGCAGCCATGACACTTGCATATTACAACAAGCCATACCAATTCTACTCTAACATATCTGCCATCAGATTGCCACCACACACCACAAATAATTTCAGCATCTCACCACAGATATATACTTTGGTTGGACAGCATCAATTCAGTGGGAACCTAAATAAGCATCATATGGACCACATAGAGAAGGTAGAAGATCTTGTCAGCTCTATCACGGCAACATGGGTAACAAATGATTATCTATTCTGCAAACTCTTTTCTGCAAACTCTTTCCTTATTCACTTGCAGGAGATGCAGCTAGCTGGCTCAAAAAACTTCCACCAGGCTCTTTGACAACTTGGGAAACAACAAAGAATGCCTTCTTGAACCACATCTATGTTGATGTTATATCTAAAAAATTTGAGGAGACAGATCTCTTCATTTATTAAAGGACCTAGGGAGTCTTTCAAATCAGCCTAGATTTTATTTCAATCATACCAGAGAGACTATCCACATCATGGGTTCAGAAATGTTCAGTTGCTTAGCACCTTCTTCAGATGAGTAGATTGGAGGTACCAGATGTCACTTCATTTTGCAAGCAATGGGAACTTCATGACTAGGAGCCCTTAAGATGCTTTGATCCTCATAAAAAATTTAGTTTCAAGCAATAGCACAAAAATATCTGATTTTGAGAGAGAAAGGCAAGTGGGAAGCCAAGAAGGATCACATATTGTTGAGTTTCAAGCCAAGTTAGACTCCATGCACAATCTTATGTTAGCGAAAAAAAGAAAGACAATCTCCTTTGCTGATGTCAATCCAAATGAAGAGGAAGAGAATGCAGATGTTAACTTTGTTGGTGGAAATTTTTAAGGGTCCAAGTTTTCATATGGTCAGAACAAGAACTTCAATTCCAATCAGCCATTTCATAAACAGAACCAAAGTGGCTACACTAGGACCTATGGCAATTGAGATTATCAATCTCTGCCACCAAAGTCATCAGAATTTCTCAAAGTTGAATCGATGTTCGAGAGACTGTTTGAAGGACAACAAAAGCTAACGGTGGATTTCAATGGAAAGATCGATGTGATGTTCACTGATTTGAAAGGCAAGTTTGAAGCGTTTAACACTCATGTCAAGAAGTTTGGTATTCAAGTAGTTCAAACTGCAGATTCGGTGAGGAGACAAGAAGGATTTCTTCCGGGAAAGACTGAATCAAATCCTAAGTAATACGTCAATATGGTAGGCCTACCAAGCGGAGAAGAGATGGAATCAGTTCTTGGCAGGAGTATGACCCAAGAGGAGCTCGATTTGGTGGAGTATTATGAGAAAAACGTGATTTTGAATACTTCAGGAAGCAGTGTCAATCGACACTATAGTGGGTGTCGTTCGACACTCCATAGTGTTGACGCTCACGACGGACCTGTGTCGAGAGGAGAAGAGAATAGCTCGTCACGCGATGGTGTCGGAAGACACCATCTGGGTGTCGATCGACATCCTTCGTGAGACAGACCTATTTCAGACACCAAAAATACATATTCAGGCCCCAATGGCACTACATCAACCAAGGATGATACACCATCAACCTCAGACGTTTCAAGGGCAAAAAATCAAACTATTCCAACCAACTGAACGAGTTTACAAGCCGAAGGTTC
This sequence comes from Aurinia saxatilis, assembly GCA_900406295.1. Taxonomy (NCBI): domain Eukaryota; kingdom Viridiplantae; phylum Streptophyta; class Magnoliopsida; order Brassicales; family Brassicaceae; genus Aurinia; species Aurinia saxatilis. Next base: position 7,998 of record OVAP01006500.1, read on the forward strand.
CTAATCCCAAACCGCTTAAGAGGTCCGAAAAGGATATAGAGAAGGAAAATGAAGATAAACGTCAAGCCATATTGAGGAATGTGATCACTGCATCTCCTTCTTATCGGTTCATCAAGAACTCATCGGCTATTAAGGGTTACATCAAGAAATTGAGCACAACTAATGTTAGCATTGAAGAAGACAGTCAAGCTACCCTAAAAGAGATTAAGGTGATCAATGTCAACTTTATGCACATAATTAAAGAAGCCAAAGCCGATCCTACTCCACCAACCTTGAAAAGCTAGACAAGATGGAGAGTCTCGGACGATTCGTATTATATTGTTCAATCAATGGTATGGAGATGAAGAATTATTTATGTAATACTGGTTCTACTTGCAATGTTATGTCGCAGGAAGTAGCGCAAAAACTTGGAATTTCATGCTCACAAATTCCAAAGACATCCATCATCTTAGCAGATTCTTCACCAGCAACTACTAAGAGTTTTGCTTCCGATGTGATGTTTCAAATTGAAGATTATCTAGTACCAACTGACTTTTATATCATGGATATGAAAGAGGACATTCATAGGCCATTGATCCTTGGTTCGTCATTCATTGCGACTGTTGGAGCAGTGATGGACTTCCCAAACAAACGTGTCTCCTTCTCAAAGATCAACCAGAAGACATTTTATTCTTTTCATCCGATCAAAGGGACCAGCTGCATATCTGTTATACATGATGAAATGCATAGATCAGTTCTTAAAGCTGCTGCAAAGGAATTCCACAAGACCCTCAAAGATAATTCTTCGATCAACAGACTAGCTAAAGCAAAGAGCAAAAGGATCCCAAAATCTTATGCTACGATCAGCATCATCATTCCAATGGAGTTAAGGGACAAGGAAAACGACACCATCAAAGAGAAGCTGCAAAGTACAATGGCTCTCTTCCCCGATATTTTGGCTTGGCAGGTCAAAGGCGGTGTGCTAGCACCAAGGAGAAAATTTCAAAGTTTCACATACGATCCGTTTTAAATCAACATTCAAACAATAGTCAGACTAATAACTAACAATTAAGCGCTTGGTGGGAGGCAACCCACTTGTGAGTTTTCTATTACTTATCTTATAATTATTTTTTGGTGTTTTTGATTTTCTACAAAAAATATTTTCGGTTTTCAAAAAATTATAATTTTGATTTTATAAATTCGGCCAGGATTTTATACTATTTATAAAATTATTTTCGTGATTTTTTCTACTATTTATATATTTATTACGTATTTTTCGGAAAAGGAAAAGAAAAAGAGATTTTATGGCCAGTGGGAAAAAGTGTTGGCCGACACTGATGATGTGTTGACCAGCTGGGTCGACACTCATCGCGAGACAACTCGAGTGAAGTCCTGGTGTCAATCGACACAATCTTGAGTGTCGATCGACACAATCTTGAGTGTCGATCGACATCCTTGCGAAATAAGATAAGTGGTTTTGAATTTTGACTCTTTTCGATTCATATTTTCATTCTTTTCTCGCCTCGAGATTTTTACACACTGGGACATTGTTGTTTAAGTCTGGGGAGGGAAATACTGATGTATTTATCTTTGTCTTGATTTTTGGTCCAAAATTTTGAAACTTTTCGTTTTATTGAGTCAAAATTGTCGAATTATGATCATTTCCTTTGGTTTATTGCATTACATTATCTTCTTAGTGACCATATCTGCAGAAGTAATTTCATATTAGACCAATGAAGAATCCAAAGGTTAGTTAGTAGTACAAAGACACCCATGTCTAGTTATGAGGACCTGAAGGGTTGGAGCTTATTGCACATCTTCAATGTGATCAATGCTCTAGGATTTGATTCTTCCATTCATGTTTGCCATATTCAAAAAGTAAGAGAAAGCATTTGCCACTCTCCCTTTCGAAAAAGTGACTTCACAATATAATTACAATACAATTAAGTGAAATACCAAGGGTGTCCTAGGCCTTTCCGATGATGGCACTTATATTCTAGAGAAACAGAACACTTGAAGGTAGGCTAGAGACTAATCTCTCGATGATCCGGAACCAAACTATAGACTATTAGTTCTACTCAAGTCTGGGGGAGGGTAGTGAATATTTATGTTCAAGTGTGGGTTTGTCAAACATTGTATGGGAAATGAGTCTAGAACTTTTGAAAGCATTGGGATCAAAAGAAGAGACAATGTATGGTAATGGCATCGATTTCATAACTATGTTGTGGGTTCGAATTTGGAATGATAAGGAAGTCTAAGGAGAAGTACATGGTGGTCTGGTTTGGATTGGTTTTGTAAATTGTGGCTTACTAGATGACTAAGTTGTGCAGGGCTTAAAGGGAAGGTGAGTTCAGTTGTTTTCAAACTTCTTTCATAGCTTTGTTTTAAGTTTGTTGGTGGGCAAGCAAAGGCTAAGTATGGGGGAGTTGATATATCATGGTATTTATGGTTTTTAGCCACGATATAAAGTGTTTTATCAAGTCTTTTAGGTGTTTTCTAGTCTTTATTAATATTTACAGGTTAAAGCACACATTTGGTGATTTTGGATCATTTCAGAGTGTTTGAGAGCTTTTGGAGGCAAACTAGCGAAATGATAATGCAGAACCAATCTGAAGGGCTTCAAATATCATATCAAAAGGAGGTCTTCTTGTTAGATTTTTTATCTCATATTTTGACACAAGATAGAAAATTAAGTTAGCTTCATAGTGGTGGTTTCAACTCATTCCGATTTATGGTTGAAGAGATATGAATTTTTTAGTGAAGACATGTTGTTCTGGCGAGCAAACAGAGCAAACCGAGGATTGGCATGGTGCCGAACGACACCCCTTCAAAATCAGCAAAGGAAACTTTTCTTTTATTACACAAACCGCCCCAGAATTTATGAAAGTCCCAGAAGACCCTAAACGTGTTTGGCTATATAAATACTTGTTTTTAGGTTTCGTTTTCAGATATCTTAGATTCTTTTGAGACTTAGGCAATAGAGTTGTTCCAGAGCTTTTAAGGAGAAGTTTTAACTCATAGAAAAGATTTGTGAACCCTCTTTATTTATTTTATTGGAATTCTCTTTTTCATGCATTCTTCTTTCATTATGTTGATTGTTTCAATTAATATGTATGAGTAGTTTGCTTGTTAGGCTTAGGGTAATTCTAGGGTTTATGATGAATTGATAGTTTAGAATAATTATTAGAGGAATCATATATAATTCTTCATCTAAAATTGTGTTTAGTGCTAGTTCATTGATTGGCCACTTTGAATTATATTATAGGTTAGCTAATTGATGTGAAAGCATAATTAATTGCTGGAATGATTTGAGATGAGTGATATATCTCGTATTTTACCGGTTTTATAATAATTATTTATATTTTAGAGTCTATATACTATTATTAGAGTCCAAGTGGGTCATTTTAGGTGCATGGACGAGTTTTGGAGCTTAAGAAGGATCTAGAAAAATTATGGAGCAAAATGGAGCTTGAGGAGTCAATTAAGGAAACAAAGAAAAAATGGCAAGAAACAGAGGAGGTGTCGATCGACACCACCTTGATGTCGATCGACACCCTGCGGGGAAAACGCNCCTTGATGTCGATCGACACCCTGCGGGGAAAACGCAATCTTTCCTTGAATCTCGAGATGAAGATTTTTCCTAATTTATTATGATTAATTCCCTAAACCTAAAATCCGTCATAAACCCTATAAATACTTTTTTACAGCCATTGTTTAGGCTTATGCTTTAATTTATTTTGAGAGAGTT
>OVAP01006501.1:0-11724 GCA_900406295.1 Aurinia saxatilis
GCGACTATAGTGCGATGGTGTTTGGGATTACACGCAAATTAGACGCAAATGGCGTGTTTTCTTGTAGTGTTTGTCTTTCTGAATTTTGGAGTTATGATGATTTCTGACCAACTCACACGGTGGTTTATAAATGTAGACTTACTTAAGTCACTTAAGTATGATTCATCCATCCGTTTATTCATGTGAACCTTTTATAACGTAAGCTTCCCGATAATACCCAAAACATTCCTTCATTCCTTCTATTTTGGTTGATGATTGTTAGCAAATTAAGTTTCTTCCAATAGTTATGTATCATTTTACATGCATACTTCCAGTAATATTTTGGTAATGAAGTGAAAATCTCACACAACGGCTCTGTCTATCCTTATTGTTCTACCTTTCCCTCACTCGACCAATGGTTTATTGGTGATTACTCTAGAATATTCGTCGTGTTCGCCAACAACGGTTTCTTTTACTTATGAAAATCCAATGAAGTCACATCTCCCCATATAAGCATCACATTAATTAATACCGTAGTAGATAAAAAATGTTCTTGATCCCCCAATATGTTTCTCGTTGCCTTTTGTGCACCACTACCCTGTCTGAGCTTTTACTCGACACTACTTTGCAGTTCTAAAACCCTCGATCTCTTACTAGGTGGTCTTTTTAACGTTCATCGTCTCCGTAGAATTTCATTTGCATTATTAGCTTGTAGAATTGATTTCCTCTCCAAGTTTGTAGGCCTTCCTTTCCCCATTTTTCGTAACATCTAGAATGGATTCTCGCTTCTCTGATACTTAACTTTCGTAGGATACAAAAAGATACTCATGGTCTTCATTTTCTCTTATCAATTCTTCTTTCCTTTTTGCCGAAAACGTCTTCTACTTTAACCTCATTTCCATGACATCTCTGTGTAGTTCGTTGAACCTTGCTTTGTCAGAAGTCGTTTAAGTCATTTAAGTCCTCCGGGTTTCCACTTTTGTTGTTACAAATGTTCTCTGCCTGCTTGAAGATCTGCTACTAGAAACGCAGCACTTGCCCAATCGAACTCACAGGTTACTGTGGCAACAACATTAGACAAATTATTGGGCTACACTACTAACGAAATAGGCTAATGGACTCACTTAGCCTAACAAGAAAGAAAGCACACTCATGATTAGCAATTATTATTCCTAAGACTTACAAACAGACCAAACAATCTAGCGCGAGACTCTAAACACTCAAGTATCCCTTATATCAAAATAATTTCCCCAACCTTTTTAATGTTTCCGGAAACATCATAAAACATTTTAAAAACAATTCAAAAAAAAATGATGACTCTCCGGGTCAAAACCAGAGTGGCCTTGACTTAGGCTCTGATACCAAATTGTAACACCCGTCCCCGTTCACTTTGAGCCCTAAGTCTCGCGCCTTAACTTGACACACAAGAAAAACCTGCACAACATTGACAGGGGGAAAGAGAGGGGTGAGTAATGAATTACTCAGTGATGGGCAACACGCCACAAGTAAAACACAACAATAAACCATTTATAAAAAGACAAGAAAAGGGCACATACAACAATAAACATATCATAACTAACAATTCAATTCAGTCAATCTAAATCCGCCAACGAACATTACAAATACTATCATCATTACCAACATAATTCATAACATCATACGATACAATCAGTCCGTAACTTCATGGCTGGTCGGGCACCTCGAAAAGCCGTCCACCACCTCGGGCTTGTCAGCTGGTTTACGGGCCAAACCTGGAATCGCCATGACCAGGAACCACCGGTCCGATCTATCTCTTCACTATCCATTTATACACAATATAACATAACTTTACATTAACTAATACATATCAACTTTTCTATCATGACAACCAATCAACTTTCTTAACATCTAGCACACAATCCTAATCTTGACTTATCACAAACTACTACTGAAGTGAGATATTATGTAACGTAGACAACAGTCATATCCTCACCTTAGACTCACTAAAGCAGGGGTGAAACGCTAGGTCTGGAAACTGCTACTGCAATCCACGATTGGAAACACTAAAAATCATAACTAGGATTTTCTGATATGTCTTCCTGCACAAGTTAGGTTTTCTGGGTTTCAGACAAAACAGACAGTTTCTTGGTCAAGAAAAAACATAAATAACTTATGTCGTATAATCCTTGTTCAAAAAATCGGCCGCCGAGGGCATTTTATCGCCAGTCAGGCGCTCGGCGGTACAGAACTGCCGCGATTTCATGCTATTAGGAAAAAAAATCGGAGATCTGGAAATAATTCGAGTTTTTTTTTGCATTTGAAGTTCGAAAATCATTTGTTTCACTATAGATCTATGAAATCTGGGTGAAAATCACAAGATTATTGACTATAAATGTAAGAATCGTGAAAAAAAAGTTAAGGCGGCTAAATTAGGGTTGCAGGGTCGATCTCATAGAGAAGAAGATGAGGGCACTTTTGTAATTCGTATTTCTTTACAAAAAAAAAACTGACAAAATGTATCACATTGGATTCAAACTCGTTACCTCTTTTAGACATAGCTCAGACAATAACCGTTTGGCCAAGTTTCATTTGTTGTTCTTTCCTAAAAAAAAATTCTAGATATATCTATATACAATAAATATATAATAAAAACACCCAATTAATCACCGGCTAATCTCCGATTTTTTATAAATTGCTAGGCAGACCTCGAGTGGTCGATTAATGCCTTGCGAAATCTTGACCCTTACGTATAACTCGTTCTGAATTAAGGGAACCTGTTTTGGATTTCTGTAGCAATATATTTCTAAGGATATCATAACGACGAACGGGAGAATAACGTCTAACAGTTCACCTCCATGAAACCGGGTGAAAGTACAAAACAAAGACTAAGTTTGGGTTTCATAAACAGCTATTGTTTGACAACTTTGAACACAAATCACGGTTGGTGGTTACCTTAGCGTCGTCCTCTTTCTAACTATTCAAATACCAGTCGTTGATTCTATCTCGTATGTCGGGAAATCATCAACCAAGTTGGTATCATAAACACTGTTTTTCCCTAGGTTTCAGATTCCAGATTTGTTCAGTTTCTTCCCCAAAACAAATTACACATAACTTACTGCTCATACCTAGGAACCAAGCGCCGTTTGGTTCTATTCGAAGCTGGATGCAAGATCTATACAGAAGTATCAAGGTCATTTCATGATTTCTTCTGAACCGGCAGGGAATTGGCCAGAAATATGGTTGCTCACACAGCCGTATCTCCTCCCTTATTCTTTCCTTTCTTCTTCATTTTCTTCCTCCTCTCTGCATTTGATCTTTGGTTTTGAGCTCCTGTCATCACCACCAAACTCACATGACTCTACTACACAACATAAAACATTACCCCCACTGACGGGTCCACCTCGGCACTCACCGTAACGGTACTCCGTCTCTACCACTTGTGCCCTTCAAGATCTCTCTTTCTCATTCATTCCTTTAACATTTTTCTTCTCTTTTTAACTTTTGCCACAGTGAGTTCTTAATAGTACAGCAAGTGACGAGTTAGACGAATGAAACAATTAGGGTTTTGGTTTTAGATTTTCAGGGTTATATACTAGGTTAAATTTATTGATGGGCCGTACACGTGTTGGGCTTTTTACGGAATCGGACCGTAACAATTTTCTTTTTGTCAAAGGAGATCCATATATTTCGTATGATCTATGGATCCGGAGGCCTTTCCCATTTATGTTGGCCTTTTGGCATATGCAAGTTAGAATCTATTTCGAAGGACTCTTGTGACAAGGCTGTTAAATCCCACATCTCTTGTTCATCTCCAATCTTCTTGGAAATGTCTAGAGGTTGGATTGGGTTACCTTCAAAGAGAAAAGATTTTCTGCTTTTTCAAATGTACCAAATGAACCTTGATGTTTTGGCCATGGTTCTCAAGGTTCCTAAAAAAATTCAAGTCTTTTATGGAAAGCCTTAAGAGGGGGCATCTCGGTAGTTGACACACTACTGATAAGAGGAATGAAGGTGGACACAAGATTTCAAGTGTGTGGACAAAAAGAATCAATCAACCATGTGCTATTCACATGCACGACGTACGGCAAGACAGTTTTGGGCTGTTTCCTTATTTCCCTATACTGATGGAGGTTTTGATGAGGTTTCTGTCTATGAAAACAAGGAGACCAGTGATGGAGTACTCTCTTTCTACGTAAAAGCTATTTCTCGGAATCACCATTTATGTAGATTGAGTTTACTTTGAATGATTCATAATTTACATACTTCATACTACATGTTTTAATTTAAGTTTTTCTTTTGATACAAAATTCTTTAAATTATTAGACCCAAACTCTCATAATGAAATGAATTTAACAGCATCGAACACCCCGTATAAAAACCAAAAATATTCTTTCCCAATACTCAGTCAATAGAACTAACCCAACTCATTAAATATGCATTAACCCACACAGAAATGAAAGTTCCTATAAATATGCGTATGGTTAATCCTAAAAACTCAATAGTTAAACTTAAACAGTACAGAGATGAAGATGAAAATGAAGAAGCTTCTCAAAGTTGTGTTACTCTTGTTCGTTTACTTAACGTATTCAATGGCAATGGTACCTTATCGTCGCTGTGATGTGATTGGAGTACCTACAGGAAATGGTTTCGGAAAGTACGAGAAGAGAGAGTCCACTGGGTATCATTTGTTCTCGGGTCGTAAGTTAGTTTCTGGTCCGAGTCGTAGTGCTTGCGGCCACTAATCTATTATCATTACAAAAAAAAAAAAAGATTTATTGTTATTTCATATGCTCTTAAAAAATGTGTTCGTTTCAACGATGTAGTTAAGAATAAATGCATTGCTAAATGCTATATGAATTTTTAGTTTTGAATACTTGTTTACTCGAGGTCTTGAACTATGAATATTTGAGAAATTCAGAACAATTGCCAGTGTTACTTATTATCCTTAATATTCTTCGTATGCTTTTCTTCTCATAAATATAGTTCCATGAGAGATGCTCGTTAACTTTTCTACAAATCTTTTTTTTTGTTTTTTTTTCTTTTTTTCTTGACAACCCCTAATTTTGGAATTTCTTGTCCATTATTTATTATTTATTCATTTATACTGCTTGGGTTGGGACTTGGGGGCGTAGACTAGGAATTGCGCACATTATGGTCGATTAGTATTTTCTTTTTGTAGCTAAATATAAGTGTAATTGATAAGTTTCCAAGTGGCCCGTATAGCTCAGTGGTAGAGCGTCAGTCTTGTAAACTGAAGGTCCGTAGTTCAATCCTGCGTGTGGGCAATTTTTTCTTGTTCCATGTTGTTGAATGGTCGGCAAAAAAGATAATCCACTTACCTTTTTCGCCTCCCATAAACCAAAATATTTTTTAAAAAATTAGGTTTCTTAAATTTCTCTTTTAACACCACCAAACTTTACTGTCTAGGTTTGAAATTGGTCACTGAAAATTAGCATGACCACCGTAAACCCGCAAAAAAATTAATCAAAATATATTTAAAAAAAAAAAAAAGGTTTCTAAAACTGTCCTCTTATATCTTTTATCACCACCAAACCTTATTGCCTAAAGCTCAAATTGGTCACCGGAAATTAGTATAACCACCGTCAATCCTTCAGAGAGAAAACACGCCAAAGTTCAGTTTACGAGGATGGATTGGCAAATTTTGATCGTTGACATGGCTGATACCATAGCATGAATACAAATCGAGATCGATGACAGACTCTCTCTACCGTCTCCTAAGATAAGCAATGAAACATTGTGAGCCACTGCAACGACTTCTATGCAACACAACTTTGAGATCCACATAGACCACTATCTAGTAGGTCTTGATCTATTATATGTCCTCAAACATAATCATATCTGAGACCAACAACTTTATTGCCTAGATCTGAAATTGGTCACTGAAAATTAGCATAACCACCGTAAACCCGCAAGAAGATTAATCAAAATATATTTTTAAAAAAAGAAAAAAGGTTTCTAAAACTGTCCTCTTATATCTTTTATCACCACCAAACCTTATTGCTTAAAGCTCAAATTGGTCACCGAAAATTAGTATAACCACCGTCAATCCTTCAGAGAGAACACGCCAAAGTTTAGTTTACGAGGATGGATTGGCAAATTTTGATCCTTGACATGGCTGATACCATAGCGTGAATCTAAATCGAGATGACCGACTCTCTCTACCGTCTCCTATGATAAGCAATGAAGCATTGTGAGCCACTGCAACGACTTCTATGCAACACAACTTTGAGATCCACATAGACCACTATCTAGTAGGTCTTGATCTATTATGCGTCCTCAAACATAATCATATTTGAGACCAACAACGGGAGGCCTACGTCATGGAAGGTTTGTGACAACTCCGCTTCGTAGGATGGCTTCTCCATACCGCTATGATACCAGAGACAATAAGATTTAGGAAAAAAAAAAAAGCCCTTTCTTAGTTCATGTGAAGAGCGTCGGGACCAGAGAGAGGGGGAAGAGATTTAAAGGCGGGTAAAGAGAAATTTTGTATAGAGGGAGCGTTAAAAAACTATCAGTTCTAGTTTTTCTTTTCTTTTTCTTATGTAATTTTAATAGTTGTACATTCAAACAACGAAACCTACCCAAGACCAATGCAATCTCCAGTGAAGAAAGTTTCTTCATATCAAAAGACAAAAAAAGAAACTCCCAAATCTTGTCGCGTCAGACCAGGTGTTGTTTCTTTCTCAAGCCGTATGAATCGATCGATCTAGCTAACTTGATATTCAAAAGCCAATAGGCGACGCATTTATACAGAACTAGGCTATGAAAGGAAATTGTGCAATATTTACATAGGGAAATATATAATCTCGAACATATCCTAATAAAAATTTTCCTACAAAACAAAAATTATAGTAGGACTCTTGTAGTATCCAGGATAGTAAAATGGGGAAAAATCACAAATACCCTCTTTACCATATGTTTAATCACATATTCCCACTTTTTTGTTTATTTTAAAAGTATATCAATAATCTTTATCCAAATTAACATTTTCTTAATATTTTGAAATGTTTTATAATATTTTATATGATTAAGATTAAAACGATAAACCATAAAATTCTAAACCCCAAAAACAGTTTTTAATCCTAAACCTCTAATTAAAATATAAACCCTAAAATCTCAGAATTAAACTCAAATACTTATTAAACACTAAACCCCAACCCTACAAATTTTCAACTCTAAATCATAAATTTTAAACTCTAAATTAACTTTAAATGAAAAGTGAATATATATATATATATATATATATATATATATATATGATTAATGAAAAATGGGGATATGTGATTATAGGTATTTGTATCAATTACTCGTGCAAAATAGCCTACTTATCATTGTAGTATCAACACTTTAACCAGTTTCAAATGATCTCTCAGAACCTCAAATTCGATTTTCTCTTTCATTCCCTCATGACTGACTTATCTTTTGTTGCAAATTTCCTTGATTGTCTTTGAGCACGTTGAATATCTCTCGACTTGCTCTCATCGTCACCTTTACAACAAATCCCTGCTCCAAACTCGAAAATCATAGCTCTCTGTTTCTTTTCTTTCTTTTTTTTCTTCCTTTTTTGCCTCTTCTGCACAAATGACTGTAACATATTTAAATGCAAAAGAGTATCTCACCTTACAATCTCTCTATTTTTGTTCAATGGCTCAAACTATGATGAGTAGTAGTAACATCAAATATTTTACCCTTTTTCTATGTATGTTTAGTGTTTTTCATGACAAAAATTAAAGGCTTTCAGTTTGTAATTGGCGATATTCATTTTAATATTGTTTCAAGACAACAATCTTACATAAGAAGTGTGTGTGTCATTACAGATCTTGCACATTCTGAAAGGAGTTGCGATTTGAAAACAAGATAGCCACATGAATTAGCTTTCATATGCAAGTGGAATCAAGTGTCTGGATTTTTAATATGATACACGCACAAGGCTGTCACAAGGCTTATAGGTTTCTGATGTTAAAACCTAAGGCTTGAACGTGTTGCTCTATTCAAAGGATCGTGGACAGGGATGGAAAGCAATTGGATGGTGGGTGGATCGATGTGTACCACAAAAGCTGCGTCAGGCTTTTGATAAATCACAAGGGATCTCAAGGCTAGGAGGTATGGGTCTCGAGTAGAACAACAGAATGGATCGAGGTTCGCCACTCAAGGCTGCGGAAGGCCTGTGATAAGAACAATACTCTTTTTATGGAGACGCTCGACATAAATTAAGAACAAAGAAAAGAAATAATCTCTTAACAAAACATTTTAAAATTCATTCAAGGGTTTCATTCCTTTTCTTACAATTAAATGAGTAGTGAGCTTATATATGTCCACTTTACAAGTAATCAAATAAATTAACATAAATATAAAATAAATCAAATTAATTACAAAAATCAATTAATAAATAAATTTGGAGGATTTCTTGCAATCAGTCTTTATTTTTATTAGTTCTTTGTATATAAACGCCTCTTGATATATCCATGATTTGACTGCCTTCTAGAATCTTTGAAATTTTGGCTTCATTTGTATTGGAACATTTGTTGATGGATCATTGATGTGAACAATATTTTCATAATTGCATCATGATACCGTATTTTTCGAGATTGCATCATAATCAAAGAGATTTTTCTTGTATGCATCCATTGCTATTTTCTTCCTTGCTTTTGCATAATGATTGACATTCCTCTCATTGTGGGAAAGCCAGCAAAAGAAAGTGATCTTTAACCACCCTTTCTTTTTGTCCGTGAAATTTTGTATGTGAAACCTTTCTCATTAAACCAAATGAATTTGACCACAAGTCCATATTCGAGACTGCACGTGAAACTCTTAACTAAATGTTAAAAGGATGTAGATAAGAATCGAATACGATAATTGGCATTGTGGTTTAAAGAAAAAAATTTGAGTTATGATGGGTACTCTAAGCATGTATGAGTAAGGATTTCTTTTGTTGATGTTTGGAGTTATTTCGGATTTGTCTTTGGAGCTTTAGAAAGCTCTCTTTTTAGCTTTGAGTCCCCACTTTCAAGCATTTTCTTCACTTTATTTTTTGTTGTTTGCATGTGGACAAGTGATATATCATGGTATTACCAGTTTTGAACCATGATATTAGATGTTTTATAGAATTTTTCATGTATTTTTATAGTCTTTATTAGTATTTACAGGTTATTACACAACATTGAAGTTTTTGGAGTATTTTGGAGCGTTCTAGAGCAAATCGAACAAAGAGGAAGCAAACACACAAATATATGAAATCTGTCCAGGTTTTTGCGTTGGTGTCAATCAACCCCCCCCCCCCCCTTTTTCCCGAACCTTCTAATTTTCCGAAATAACAGATTTTCACCAGAAGNTCTAATTTTCCGAAATAGCAGATTTTCACCAGAAGTTTGAAAAGGTTCCGGATGACCGAAAACGTGTTTTGACTGTAGAAATACATGTTTTCAAACTTAGTTTAGCAAATATTATTTTCTATTGAGACTTAGAGAGATGAGATTAGTACCAGAGCTTTTAGTGAGAAGAATTTGCTCATAGAAAAGAATTTTGAACCCTCTTTATTGTATTGGATATCTCTTGGTATGCATTTTTCTGGGTGTTTTCGTTAATCATTTTATTTAATTTAGTTAGTTTTATTTGAATATAGGAATTTACCTTGCAACTTTAAGTTTTTTAGGGATTCGATAACCTTTTATACTATAAATATTTTCTCTCCACTTGTAGTGATAGTTTAGGGGTAAAACTTACCTATCAACAAGCAGATGTTGAGTTTGGGCCAATTGATATATTGTATTTTGTTGCATATTTTTTGTCTTGTTTTGTAGTTTTTAACCTTCAGTCATCATGTGTTTTGATAGCATCAATATTTACGAATTTACTATATATTTTATGAATTTATAGTAATGAAACTATATGACTTCGGTAATAAATGTCATATTTTAACTACTTTCTAGTTTTCAAAATGTTTGTAGGTTCGTGAAACAAAAATATCCAAAATTAGTTTTTCTCATGATTCTTCACAAAGCCAAAATTCATACAGATGAAGTACGAGCCTAAAATGGAGTTGTTCATTATGTAGGAAGTTGAAACTGACACACAAGATAGCCACATGCCTAATAAAAAGAGATTGAGCTAAACAAGCAGTAGGTAGTGTATTAAGGATAGCTAGCCAAACCTGAAAGGAAAATTTAGGTGAGCTATACTCAAACCAAAATCCTTTATGCCAAGTTTCAGACTTGCAGGTGCTGCTCAAGACGTGTGTGGTGCCATGATAGTGTCGTGTTAAAATAAACACATGATCCCATGTCTTGGCTTCCAAATAACTTTATCTTCGCTATATCTGCTGCCCCCATTTCATACTGCTTCCAGCTGATCTTCAATACGGATCAAAATTTTAACTCCAAAGTGTGTGCGACTGTTGCGTTTTTGGGAATGCCCACGTTTATGAAACCTCTTTGTTTTGTTGCGCTCTTTGGAATGGCAATGGGCAATCATACCAAAAGATAGTTAGCCGCTTTAGCAGATTACTTTGCTATATCACGAGCCTTAATAAATTTTCTCCATACCCATGAACCTGCCTGAGTAGAGTCTCAGATTGACGAGAAAGAGTTTTCCTGGATCATGAGCTCTTTAATCCAATTCAACCACAAAGAGTTCTTCATTGAAATAATACGCCAAATCAACTTGAGCACACTTACCTTATTTACCTTCCGTAGATATTCTAACCTCGATCCTCCTTCTTCCGTAGGGAAACAAAAATCACGTCAAGAGACCTTTGATTTTCGTGAATTAAGATCTGGACCATACCAAACAAAAACGGAACGGAGTTTCTCTATATTTGTTATACAGCATGTGGGTAATCGGAAAGCTAACAACAAAAAATTGACTAATCCAGCTAAGCTCTGGAGTATACCAGTTATTGTTGTTTCTAAAGTATTCAAATTGTGGTTCTTGTTCTAGAATGTTTGTTCTAAAGTACTCATCACTTAATTATTTACGGTATAAAAGATGAAATGCACTCTCCATCTACGTGACACATGGATACCTCCATAAATGACACAAGTCAATGTAATTTCTCCTCAAAAACATAATTCAAAACTATTAAAAAAAACATTTCACTTAATTTGGTGCAAAAGTTACAGAACTCATTGCATAATTAAAGTTTAAATCTTCACACCTTCCTCTCTTTATATCCCATTCATTTAATTGTGAATCGTCTATTTGATACGTTTCACACCCTCACTAATATCTTCGGAGGATGAATTCACATTGAGGTTTAAAAGAACCATACCTCTTCTATTTTCGTCTTATATATTTCTAATTTGAAACCTTCCAAAAAATGTTTTTGTTTGTCTCTGCGTAGGGTTTGATTCCAAAGAATGTTTATGTGGATAGATTTTCCCAATGCTTAGCTACTCAGCTTAGCTACTCAGCTTAAACTCTGGACATAAAACGATTCTCGTCGGGACAATATATGCCACTGCGAGAAGTTTATGTAAATATAAGCCACATCGCGGTTGGTCCCAAGCTTGAGACCCAATTATGATTCTTTGTTTTTTTTTTGCGAAAAACATGAAAATTTGACCCCTGAAAAAACCATGGAAATTTGGGTGAACACTATAAAAATATAGAATTACACTAATGCCGTAAAGATGGGCGGAATTACAATGTATTGAAGGAAAAGAAATTTGGGATTCATAAACCCGTGGATAGCACGATGTCACGCCCGTACTTTGGTACGTCGTGACTTGTCATGTTGCTTCCGGA
>OVAP01006502.1:0-11012 GCA_900406295.1 Aurinia saxatilis
TATATATATATATATATATATATATATATATGTATGAAAGGGAGAGAAACGAGTGTGACTTCTTTCTCATTAAGGTAGTGTGCGCTGCAAATGTCAGCATCTTTCTTTTGATTGTTCATAATTATTATATTATGGGTCACATTGGCAGGGAGACGGATTTGAGTAAGAGAAGAAAGCACCAAATGAGATCTTGTGTAGTGGTTTGGTTGGAATTTTGATGACTATTGCGTAACAATTGGACAAAGAAGTGAAGACGAAGAGGGAAACTAGGAAAATAAATGACATGATGAGTAAGTGTAGGTGATGTTAATGGCAAATTAAGAGAAGACTGAGAGATATGTCTTTTTTCAACCATTAGGCTTTATTTCGTTAATTGGTCACANAATGGCAAATTAAGAGAAGACCGAGAGATATGTCTTTTTTCAACCATTAGGCTTTATTTCGTTAATTGGTCACATATAGGTCATTAAGAGGATATGTCATCAAGATTTGTTGAATTCTTTTTTCTCTTGTGTGTAGGCATGCCCAAACAACATTTATGATACTTGCAAAAAAATAAAATACCTGATAGAGAAAAGTAAGTTTACCCTAACCAAAAAAAGAACAAAAATTGGTTGATTTGGTTCTGAAAGTCTTTTGATGCACTCAAATTGTATGTTTTTTTGGATTCCTTAATCATGTTACGAGTTTATATGTTGAAGAGATTTATTTGTCAAAGCTTTTAAATTACAAAGTAGTTGTATTGATCAGGGCAGCGAAATCAGATATACAAAACACACTGGATGCCAAAGCCTAGCCAATTCATGTATGACATATAAAACACATTGAAAAATTATAAACTTTAATAACTATCTCATGGTTTATACAAAAACTGTAACCAATTAATTGGGAAATTGGACGACAAGATCTCTGACTACACAATATATAACCAATCTCATCATCTGAGATTAGGCATCCATGGCACACCGACACGCATTCGAAGTGCTCGACAGAACATTGAAAGATTTGATGTTTGCGACTGATCCAGAAGCAAGAGACAAAAGTTTTTGGTGGGAAGATAGTCCTTCTAGATGTGGAAATTTCAGACAGACTCTACCAGTAATACCAGAAAGGAAAAAGGGCAGATACAATGCTTGCGTCAATTAACCAGTCATATCTGTGGAATTCATGTACAGTCTTCACCATGCGGCTACACTTTGCACACATGAAATTCGCTGCATGGGGTTCTAAGTGTCAGAGACGGAGATGCACCTACAAAAAAAGTAACTGATGGGAAGACGATGGACAGTTGGTGATCATAGACAACAATTCTTAAAGATAACCTAGAAAAATCCCCTACAAGAAACTGTCACATCGACATATAAACTTAGAATAACTAATCAGTCACTTTTTCTTATTTATGCCACCGTTTGCTTAATTCTCTTAATCATATCAACGTGTTCTTCACCAAGTTAAGTTTATATTCTTGGGGAAAGTACTTATACACCATTTTTTTTTTAATAAACTTATACACCAAAATAACCACCTACCAACTCACATATAATAAATTCCATCTTATAATCCTTTTTTTCTTACACCTTATAATTTTATTTAGATCTCAATGAAATTTCAGAAATATACATCAAAAAAATATATATTCCTCTTTCATATTGTACGATAGATTTTAAAATTATATATGTTACACAACCCACGCGTAGCACGGTGAAAAAGCCCTAGTTTAACTTACAAATAGGGTCATTTAGTTAGTTAAGTCTATTATGGTTTGAGTTTTGTTTGTTTGACAGGGATGGAAATTTAGAGGTTTGTTGAACCAAAACGAAATGATAGTTATCAATTCTTGTGGCCAAAAGATTTACTCAATCCATACAATTGATAAGTTTTTCAGATGGAATCGGCTCCTTCAGCTTCATCGGATACTAACTTCTTCAACGTATCAATAAGCTGATCAAAGTCGTCTTGTGATCTAATAAGACTCAATCGGACAAACCTTTCCTCTGATCCNAGTTATCAATTCTTGTGGCCAAAAGATTTACTCAATCCATACAATTGATAAGTTTTTCAGATGGAATCGGCTCCTTCAGCTTCCTCGGATACTAACTTCTTCAACGTATCAATAAGCTGATCAAAGTCGTCTTGTGATCTAATAAGACTCAATCGGACAAACCTTTCCTCTGATCCAAAGGCTTTGCCATCGCGTCCTTTTATCTTTGCCGCTTTGAAAATCTCATAGCAGTTTGTGTCTTCTGTTCTCTCACACTTCACCCATGCATAAGCTTTCAAATCAAATAGCAAACACGATATAAGCTACTAAAAACAAAGTCTCATACTTTCCTATAGAAAAAAAAAAACTTACAAGGACTAAAATCTCTGACTTTCTTGAAATAGTTACAGTACTCTGGTTCGATTTTCTCCAAGGAGAAACGTGTGGACATGGAAAAGATCTTGTTCAATTTTTTCCATCTTATCTTCAGGGTTTCATGACCAAAATGAAATATCTCATCTCCTCCATCGCTAACTACCACTTTGAGTAACTGCAGAGCATGAAGCTGTGTATCTCTTGAAACTCCCATACTACTTAAAGTTATGTATGCTTTCATTCTTTCATAAACACTTTTGTCCTTTATCAGTGCCCATCTACAGAAAAAGAAAAACACTAGTGAGCTGTCATGAATTGTGACCAATCCAAAGCTTTGTTTTAGAGGGGCTAAGAGAGGAATAGTAAACCACCCGAATCTGGAGCCAGCATGACCTGTAGTCTTGGAGAGACTAAACAAACTCAAATCTTCATCAACTGGATGTGTAATAGGTGAGAAATAAGGCCAGTAATACGCGTTATCATGGATGGTTTTGACATTAGGACCTTCGAGAACCGCTTTTTTCATTTTCCCGTCTGGATTATTCGGAGATGTCACTATTTCTATAACTTGTGTGGTATTGTCATTTCCTTGGTTCTTCTTCCAAGCAGATGCATCTCCTCCAAACTTGAGAAGTGCTGAATCAAAGAAGTCCGCTTGATCTTTATACATCTGTCCACACAGAGAGACTAGTTAGAACCACACCAACACGGTTGTTGGATAAGCCTATAACAATTTGCTTACATTGTAGTAGGGAACAGAGAGGACAAGTCTTGAAGGAGATGATGAGTTTGTCAAAGACGACAAAGCATGAACAGAGGCTGCAAGCAATTGCGTGGCTCCGGTTCCAAAGATTACAAATCTGTTATCAGTAACTGCATTTCCTACTACATTATGCAGCTTCCTAATGATCCTCTCGAGCTCCGCGGAGACATATGACCCATCCTCGTAATAATGATAACTCATCCTGTGCCATCCGGACTCAACCACCGCACTTCCCTCTGCATTTTGCATCCAAAAGGGCTCCAAGAACAAAGGGTCTCCTCTTCAAAACCCATATAAACAAAACTAAAATTAAGTTTACATATTGGTTTAGTAGTCCAAATGATCAAAAAAGTTGTTGCATACGAGTTTGCATCGACATGACAATCAGGGAGAAGAATGGAGCAGTCTTTGCCTGTGTAGCAGTTGTTGCACTCACAAGGAGGTCTATTACCGTCAAGGACACCAAGACCATCCACGTAAGCTCTGCCATGGCCTGAGCAAGAAACAGAAGATGCATCCTCTGCTTCTTTGGCGGCTCTGTTGGTCCAACTGGGGTTCCATGTGGTTGAATTATTAAAGAGAATATGAATGGTTAATCCGAGATTCAAGATGATCGACACTGCAAGGAGAAGATTGTTCTGCATCATCTTTAGTTCACCTGCAAAAAGAAAAAAAAACCAAAGATTTCTAATTTATGCTGGTCATGTTGTATAATATTAATATACAAGGGGAAGTACAAAGGAAACTCTTTAACTCTTAAAAAATTCTTCTATAAAGAATTGAATTAGACAGCTCTTAACTTATTGGTTCGTACAAACAAAAACTGTTATTTCATTGACTTGTTAAAACTTAAAATGGACGTAATCGTTTCAATTAATTTAGTACTAGCTAGTTAACAATTTCTATATAAAAAAGCCAATAATGCAGGGTTCCGTGCGAGTGCAAACTGGATATGCAGTTGAGAAAAAGAATAGACATTAATAGGGGTTCCCTCTTTTAATATGTAGGGAGGTAATTAGGATTTTCGAGATCTTCTCAACTTTTGGTCGTCGTGAGAAAGATGAAGAAGCAAATCTAGTACAAGCCTTGAAGAGTTTACTTAATTGTGGTGCCAAACCCTCCTTTTGAACTAAGCTTCTCGAACAATATCAGGTGACAGTACATCGAAATCGAATGATTGCCCTCCTTTATCAATTATACACAGATTCGACTCTGTCCATTAATCTTCACCGTAGTACTTTTCTTCAGCGCCAAGGCAGATCATCAAGAGTCTCGTCATTGTTGATCTAAGTTATCTTCTGCATGAGTTGATGTGAACTGATCCACCACATATCTTAGAGAAGCGCTTTCACTAAGAGTCCCAACCATCAACAAAGTATTATTATGTTAAAAAGATTTTGTATGTAGTTTTGATTAAGAGTGATTTCATTACAATCCAAAAACCCCGCATTAATGCTTTATCACTACAAACAAACGCTTATTTCCAAAAATTTATGCAACCGCACACACCCTAAGTAAACTGATCCATTTAAACCAGTAAATAATTGCAAAGCTCTAAAAATCCAAGAAACATTCTGCTTTTGCTAGAACGGGCCTAGCAGCCGAAGTATTTGGTATGATTGACATTAGAAACATCTGACTTTAACTTTTCAGATGGAATCGGCTCCTTCAGCTTCCTCCGATACTAACTTCTTCAACCTATCAATTAGCTGATCAAAGTCGTCTTGTGCTCTGATGAGACTCAGTCGCACAAACCTTTCCTCTGATCCAAACACTTTGCCATTGCGTCCTGTTATCTTCGCTGCTCTCAAAACCTCGTAGCAGTTTGTGTCTTCTGGTCTTTCACACTTCACCCACGCATAAGCTTTCAAATGAAAAGCAAACAAGTTAGTAATAATTTCTTTTTCATATAGTAGTACCATATTAAATTTTAAGTTTCCAACTCAAAAGGAATTGACAATGAGTGGATTAGCCCATATCCGGTATATATCAGGTTCTGTTTAAAAAAGATCTTACAAGGAGTAAAGTCTCTGACTTTCTTGAAATAGTTGCAGTACTCAGGTTGATTTTTCTGGAAAGTGAAGCGTGTGGACATGGAAAAGATTTTGTTCAGTGTCTCCCAATCTTTTCTTCAAGGTTTGGTAACCAAAATGGAATACAGCCTCACCAGTCACCTCCATCGCTAACTACTACCTTGAGCAATTGCAGAGCATGAAGCTGTGTGTCTTTGGAAACTCCCATAGTGCTTAGAATAATATACATTTTCATATTTTCATAAACAGCTTTGTCTTTTACCAATGCCCATCTGCAACAATAAAAACCCATTGTAAGTTGTTGTAACTACATTGCCTACTACTCTATGCAGTTTCCTAATAACCTTCTCGAGCTCCCCCGACACAAATGTGCTATCTTGATAACCATAACTCATCCTGTGCCAACCCGAGACCAAAACTGCGCTACTCTCGGCTTGTTGCATCCAGAAAGGCTCCAAGAACACAGGTCTCCTCTAAAAAGTAAATGAAACAAAAAACAAATATAAACAAAAGTTTACAGATTTGTTTGATGATAATGCTTGAAAAGGGAAGGATAAAAAGTTGTTGCATACGAGTTGGTATCGACAGGACAATCTGGGACAATGAGAGAACAATCTTTTCCGGTGTAGCAATTGTTACACTCACATGTAGGTTTTTTGCCATCAAGGACACGAAGACCGTCCACAAACGCTCTGCCATGGCCCGAGCACGAAACAGAAGCTGCATCCTCTGCCTCTTTGGCGCCACTGTTGGTCCACGTTGGATTCCTTGTGTTTGAATTATTACAGAAAATATGAATGATGATGAATACAAGATTCAGGATGATCGACACAGCAACAAGGAGTTTGTTCTCCATCCTCTTAACTTGACCTGCAAAACAAACCTAAAAGTTCCAGTTAGGTACAATGGAATCAAAGCATTCCCTTGAATAGTCTGATAAAGAATTGAATGAGGCATCTCAACTTGTAACCAATTCGGTGTCGGACTAAGACAAACCATTATATTACAGACTTATATCTAAATGGGCATAAATTAATCATAGAATGATTCTCCTGCAAACAAAAGAACGTGCACCCCCGTGTAAAACTTATTCATATCAATACAGCTTACATTTCAATTACTAATTGTAAAGTTGGGAATCCACAGATACTTTGGAAGAGAAAATAAGTAAAGTTCATGGAGTTTTAGCTCAAAATCATTTGGCAATTGATCTACATAGTTACATAAGGCTACAGAGCGTAAACTTTTGTAACCATATTCACACCTAATCTACTTTATACATTCAAACCAGTACATAGTTACAAAGCCTAACAAATCCACTATATAAGAAGCAAGTAGTAGACAGTGATGACTTTAATTTCAGATGGATACAACTCCCACAGCTTCCTCAGATAATAACTTCTTCAACATATCAATAAGCTGATTAAAGTCGTCTTGTGCTCTGATGAGACTCAATCGCACAAAATTTTCCCCTGATCCAAACACTTTGCCATCACGTCCCGTTATCTTTGCCGCTTTGAAAACCTCATAGCAGTTTGTGTCTTCTGCTCTCTCACACTTCACCCATGCATAAGCTTTCATATGAAATGGCAAACAAGATATAATTTTAGAATAGTACCAAAAACAAAGTCTCCTACTTTCCTTATAAAAATATAAACTTACAAGGAGTAAAGTCTCTGACTTTCTTGAAATAGTTGCAGTACTTAGGTTCAATTTTCTGCAAGGAGAAACGCGTGGACATGGCAAAGATCTTGTTCAGTGTCTCCCATCTTTTCTTCAAAGTGTCATAACCAAAACGGAATATAGATTTGCCTCCATCGCCAACTACTACTTTGAGTAACTTCAGAGCATGAAGCTGTGTGTCTCTTGAAACTCCCATACTACTGAATCTAACATATTTTTTCATTCTTTCGAAAACAGCTTTGTCCTTTACCAATGCCCATCTACAACAAATTAGACAAACGCTTTGAGTTGTGGTGACCTATTCAAATCTTGCAAAACAGTTTTGATTTTTTATTTACCCGAATCTGGAGCCAGCATGACCAGTAGTTTTGGAGAGACTAAACAGGCTCAAATCTTCATCAGCTGGGACTGTTATAGGTGAGAAATAAGGCCAATAATACGCATAATCGTGAACTGTTTTGACGTTAAGACCTTCCAGAACAGCTTTTTTCAGCTTCCCGTCTGGATTATTCGGAGATGTGACTATCTCTAAGACCTGAGTGGTATTGTCATTGCGTTCGCTTTCCTTCCACGCAGACGCATCTCCTTCGAACTTGACATATGGTGAATCAAAAAAGTCGGCTTGTTCCCTGTACAACTGCACACACAGACTTACCTAAATAAGTTTGTTACAAGAAAATCCAAGAACTGATCGTTTTCTTGCTTACAGAGTAGAATGGAACAGAAGTCAAAAGTCTAGCAGGTGATGATGAGTTTGCCAAAGACGACAAGGCATGAACAGCGGCTGCAATCAATTGTGTGCTTCCAGATCCAAAGATCACGAATCTCTTATCTGTAACTGCATTTCCAACTACATTATGCAGTTTTCTAATGATCTTCTCAAGCTCTTCTGACACGTATGTCCCATCTTGATAAACATAACTCATCCTGTGCCACCCCGAGACCAAAACCGCGCTGCTCAATGCTTGTTGCATCCAGAAAGGCTCCAAGAACAAAGGGTCTCCTCTTCAAAACAGAAAATAATCAAATAAATCCCTAGTTTACATATTGGTTTGATCACGAGGATTAAAAAATGAAAGATTAAAAGTTGTTGCATACGAGTTAGCATCGACAGGACAATCTTGGAGAATAATGGAGCAATCTTCGCCTGTATAACATTGGTTACATTCACAAGGAGGTTCTTTGCCGTCAAGGACACCAAGACCGTCCACGTAAGCTCTGCCGTGGCCTGAGCATGAAACAGAGGCTGCATCCTCTGCTTCCACAGCAGCTCTACTGGTCCAAGAGGGATTCCATGTGGCCGAGTACTTATAAAGGATATGAATGGTAAATACAAGATTGAAAATAATGGACACTGTAACAAGTAGACTCAGCTTCTTGTCCATTGTGTTAACTTTGAACCTGCAAAAAACTAAAGATCATTTATGAAGATCCAAAGTCAAAGTTAGAGATTCCAATTATCAGGTGGGGATCAACAAAAACAATTATTATATTCTCTGATAAGTACTGAGTATGATATCTTACTATCCCATTATCACTTATCACTTATCGGTTCACACGCTACTTTGGTCAAATTATAATTCAGAGATTTGTCCTATGAAGTCGAGGAGAGGATCAGATATTATTGGCCGACGTTATTTAAAGAAGGTAGCTATAGCATGCATCGATAACATTGGTACTACTTAAAATTATCATTTAGGATAGAGCACCAAGTAACCTTTCAGTAAACTATCCAATTATAAGATTTGATCTAAGACATAGATATTTAGAATTTCGAGAAGTGTGTACTTGTATATAAATATGAAGAGAACAAACAAAAATTAAGTAATACTGTCTCTAATATCTGACAAAATACAACCAAAAAAATGTGGAGGGTGACCAAGAGAATCAAGCAAGATACGTAAGGAATCTAGATACTTCATCTTAATCAAAACGCCAAGAGACAAGAACGATGTAGACACACACGTAGAGTCTTACTATTAAGCCTTATGACTTTTCTTTTGGTTGCTCTCTGAAAGAATCTGCTTTGTCTTTTCCAAAACACCAAAGAAAATGGAACCTCCAATACCTATCCACAATACCCTTGGACCCATTCCCTGTACACATAGATACGACTTTGCACAAACATGAGCAACTATGTACGCCTCAGATCAAATAGGAAGAGCAGAAATTGGTTCACCTTCCACAAAGCTGATGACCCTTCTTCTCTTAATATCGTCCTTATGCAATCCGAAACTCCTTTATACTGATTTCCCGCGCCCTGCCATAATTCAAAACAAAAAAATATGGGTACTAATACTAATGTATATTACAGGAACTTCTTCGTCATCTGTGAAATCCATCCAAAATTCTTAAAATCCAAGAAGAACATGATCTTTCAGTATTTTGCGTATTCGTTGACATACCTGGACCATCAATCTAGTTTTGATTACGTCTAGAGGAGTAGTCAAAACTCCAGTGACAGCACCAGCAAATGCTCCAAGCATTGCATTCTCTGGATCATTTAGATCTCTTCTAGCCTGTTCTAAACATATCGATATCTCACTGTCATACGTCAGCAAATCCAGATGTATTATAGCAACAAAAACTTACAGCCAACTTGTATCCAATCCGTAATTGCTCATATACGCAAAACTGGAGAGCGTCAAAAGGCAAATCTCGCAATAAGAAGGATCCAAAACCCTGCATTGTTTAGGAACATAGGATGAAAACATCCCATGGAGATTCTATTGTTTGTTCATCTCAAACGACGTGATTATTTGAGCTACGGACTCAAGATGTGCCTGCCCCAAAAGGAAACAGTAAAACACTAGAGTCATAAATCATGAGCTAAGATATATACATTACCGCATACATGCCTCCAAATCCCTCCTTGGCTATGATAAGGCGAACAGCATCAGGGGCCGAAGCAAATTGTCCAGTTTGCATCCGCTGTTTAACAACCTGTTGAACTTTGCATTACCCTATAAAGCAAATAATTTAAATCCAGAATAATAAGCAAAGAAACAAGACGAAAGAAGCTTACTTCTGTTGGTACTCGAACAATAGATGAAACAGCACCTCCTAAAGCACCTGCAGCCTGATTGAGCTTATATAACTCGCTAAGACATACATCCTTTTCTAATAGAGTATATTAGAGTCTACGCGGCTCTTTCTCAAATCCAATTTTTAAAAATGGTAGCAAGGCAGATGTATAAAACGCCTGAGAAGCATCAGTCTTCTCTCTAACGAATTGTAAGAAAAAAATGTAAACTTGAATTTGCTATATAGGAGTATTATAAATTTATACATACCAAATGTGCAACGGCACTGAATTTTTCGGGTAAAACCTTGAGTAGCTTCTGTTTGGTTGGTTCATATACACCGAAAAATAGGGCGGAAGCACTGGACATGGAGAAAAATGTTTTTGTTCATCTAAAACAAGTTTCACAGGTGCTTTAATGTGCTTTCATATCTTTCTCTTCTGTCACTGTGAGTAAATACTTACGGTATGACACCAGCAAGATTTCCGCCGAGACCAGAGTATAGTCCGTTCCATATAATCTTTCCGCCATCCTGGGCTACCTGAACATGTCAAAACCAATAAAGTTAGTTAGTGGCTGTAAGTCAAAAGTATTTGAAACAAAATGTATCAAAGGATAAAGAGACCTGTATCCGAGTTTTGATTGTATCGATTGGATAAAGAGCAGCTTCCACAACGACACCAGCTATCCCTCCTGCTATCAGACTCTCTGTAAACAACAAACATCAAATAATCTCATCAACTGGAATTTGTTTGAGGGGCATTAAGATAANGTAAAGAGCAGCTTCCACAACGACACCAGCTATCCCTCCTGCTATCAGACTCTCTGTAAACAAGAAACATCAAATAATCTCATCAACTGGAATTTGTTTGAGGGGCATTAAGATAAGATGTTTGTTGCAACCTTACCATAAAGGACACGCAAGAAATGGGATGGATCATCTTNAGATGTTTGTTGCAACCTTACCATAAAGGACACGCAAGAAATGGGATGGATCATCTTGTCTAACACAGATTTGGGCACAACCCTTGATCTGATTCTTGAATGCCAATGCATCTAAAAGTACATGAGCAATCAATACAGAAGAAGAAGAGTTGCATTGGTCAATCAATTTCAATACAAAAGGTGTCTATGAACAAGTTTTAAAACAGAAA
>OVAP01006503.1:0-11723 GCA_900406295.1 Aurinia saxatilis
TAGCTTTTGTTTTATTGAATTTAAAAACCCTTTTTTCCAACAGCTTTAATTATTAGTTAATCGTTAGTCATATTTATCTAATCCGCTTCGTAAAGTTTTAATTCTTAAATCTATAGGCAACTTAAAGTCTCTGTGGATTCGATCCCTAAATACTACAGCTAATTAACTGTACTCTTGCAGTTAGCTCTNGCTCTTAGGGTAAATTTGAGCATATCATCCATTCTTGTTTAGCAAAAAGGAAAAGGAAATCATGGGCCAAAGATGGAGAAAGGTGGAAAACATTCAAAGGAGTCCGAAGATGTTTGAGAAGACTTTAGATTCCCCTAAAAGAATCTAAGCCTGGGGGAGGAACGAGCTGAGCTAAGGAGAGAATGATTAGGGAGCTGTGCCATCAAGCGGTCCGATCTCTCTTTTTTGTTTTTTTTGCAAACATATCGCATTTCTCTTGAGTACGGTAACCCCTCAACACATTAGCTCCACCTCTATATATTAGCCTCCTCACATACAAACCAAGCCTGGTTTACCTAGCTGATACTCTCCGGTACGAAAGCACACGCAATAATTAATGAATGTAGAGAGTCATATTTTGGTGCAGTTAGGGTATTTGCAGGTTAAGATTATGTTGGACCAGTTGTGAGAGTTGTGGTGGGAGTATGATATGAGGGCTAGGATTGTCGACATGACCATCACGAAGTTGCAACCTCTTAGTTGTGGTACAAGTAAGCGAGTTCCTAAATTTTCAAACTTATTTTCCTTTCTTGGCATATTGTTTGTTCAAGGACGAACAAAGTTAGTCTGGGGGATTTGATAAGGTTGATATTTTGCCACTTTTCAATAGATTTTTGGTGCTTTTCATGAAGAAACTATTTGATTAGAAACATAAACCACTGGATTTCACATTCCTCTTTTTGCATAGTGTTTTTGTGAAAATAATGCATTTTAGGTCACAAATGGGCATTTTCTACCAAGTCCAACAAATCAACATCAAAAGTCCAAACCTAGATGAAGGAGATATTTGTTTTGGATTGAAGTGAGGATTTAAGACAATCAAGCCACGTGAGTCAGCTGTCACATGGGCTTGGAATCAAGACAATCGACCGGAGGAGAGATCCACCGATAGATCAAAGCATAATATTCCAAGGAAACTTCAAGAATAAATTTAGATAGGACCGTTGCATTCGGGGAGACATCAGAATATGTTGGAGATAATCACAGAAGATACTGAATCTTCAGAAGACACGTTTCAAATATCAGTCGATCAATTATAATAATGTTGATCGATCGACCAGAGCGGGATAGACACAAATATTTGGATTCATATCCAAATCCTCTTCCTGATTTATGTTGGCCAACTGCTCGACCCTCTACCTTATAAATAAAGGCGACTAGAGCCAGAGAAAAACACACCACTTCACAAAGTTTCCAGGCATTCAGGCTAAAAAGTTTATAGTTTCTTTTCATTGTTCTTCTCTTTTATTCGGCTTTGATCATTGGTTTCAAGGACGAAGTTTGTAATCTTTGCACTCCAAAGAAGCTATTCTGAACCCTCTTGATTTATATAATAGCAATTTTTATTGTCATTATGTTTGTCTTTAGCATGATTGAGTAGTTTTCTAGTTAGGAATAGAGCTTTTCTAGGAGAAATCATGGTTAGATAGATAGGCAATAGGGTTGTGTAATGACTAGTTAATAAACTTACTTTCATATCAGATCTTAATTCAATCATAAGATAAACCTGCTACCAATACACCACTTAAAGTAAGAGATCCATAACTTGATAGTGAAAGCTTTGCTATTTATAGTTTAGTAGAATTTGATTTCTTGAATTTAGTGTCTAGATTGATTGGTTGATCAACCCATATGTTCTCTTTCTAAAAAGATATATGTTAGAGTTAACTCGGATACCAATCAAACTAGACTGGTTAAGCCTGACCATAAAGATAGTCAATTAATAGTGATTTCAACTATATAGCTTGAATTAGGATATTTACACTAGCCACTACCCTGAATAATTCAAACCGTGACCCTCTGATCCATTGTTTGGCTTCCTGACGCCTTTAATATTTGATTAATCTCACGTTTTATTTTTTTTAGCATTTGCCGGCATCAATCGATTAAAAGCATTATCTGCAATCGACCGAAAGACGCACTAATGGATCGATCTGTTCACACTGGCGATCGGCCAAACACCAAAACCATCTCTTATTTGCTGCTTAGCTCAAGTGAACTTGGACGTGCTACTGCGTACACTCTGCTCCTTATGGATATGATCCCTAAGTACTATTGCGAGACATGTGCGCTTGCATGACCTATTTTGGGTGAAAATTAAACCCCCATCAGTTATCATTGGGTAGTCCAAGAACGGCGAGAAGGGAAACCTAAAGGGGGCAAAAGGTGTAGAACCCTTCTTTCTAAGAGCGGTTGATTTTCTACACTTGTGTGAGACGTTCCCGTGGGGACGTTTGTCTTTTGATGATAATATGGAGCAAATGTAAAAATTGTTTCATAATTTTTCTGGAGTCGTAAAAAAAGGGAGGCTGGTGCTATCTAAGTTTCCATATTCCTCTGCAGGTAATGTGTTATCCAATTTTCCATTTTCATTTATTTTGATCTTGTTTGAATTTGCTAATGTGTTTGTTTTCTTGGAATACTGTGTAGCTTCTAGCATTTAAGTCGATTAAAGTTCTCCAATTGAAGTACAAAGAGCCTTTCCAAGGACATGTTTTCCCTCCAGGCTGGACATCATTTCCTAGGATGTGGACTAGCAAATTCACCCAACATGCTATAAAAGGTTTCCCACTATCTAAATTATATGAAACAATGGGAACATCTAAGGTTAGTAATAGATCATATTAATACTAGTAAATTTGGTGTTGGTTTTCTAATTATGGTTGTCTTTTAATCTAATATTTTCATTTCCACAGGAGATACATAGTATATTGGTTCCACCTCCATCTAAGTCTGGTTTGTAGGCTAAAATCTTTGATGAGGAGGAAGAGATTAGAGATGAGGATGACTATTGTGGGGGTTAAATATCCCCCATAGGTCAAACTGACGAAGTCAACGGACTAAGAGGAACCTCGCAATTAACAGTGACCTCAACGTTATAGCATCCTTCAAAGGCGAGGTCATTCAGAGGGCTTAACAACGAAGATGTGGAGATCTTTTTATGACCTAGCCATCATCTAGAGACGACCTCGCCATCATCTGATTATAGTGACCTAGGCATTAGAGCGACCTAGGCTAAACAAGAAGCATAATGCCTAGCTCATAACGGCGACTTAGGCATTATCCTTATTCATAATGCCGAGGTCATCACAAAAGTCATGACTTGGCATTATCTTCATTCATAATGCCGATGTCAACATCAAAGTCATGACCTAGGCATTATCCTCATCCACAATGCTGAGGTCATCATCAAAGTCATTACCTAGGCATTATCCTTATCCACAATGTCGAGGTCATCATCAAAGTCATGACCTAGGCATTATACTCATTCATAATGTCGAGGTCATCATCAAATTCATGACCTAGGAATTAATCTCATTCACAATGCCGAGGTCATCATCAAAGTCATGACCTAGACATTATCCTAGTTCACAATGTCAAGGTCATTATCAAAGTCATGACCTAGGCATTACCCTCATTCATAATGCCGAGGTCATCATCAGAGCCATGACCTAGGCCTTATCCTTGTCTTCAATGCCGAGGTCATCAGCAAAGCCATGACCTCGGCCGTATCCTTATATTCAATGCCGAGGTCATGGGCAAGAACATGACCTCTCTATCATCCTTTCTTTCAAATGCCTAAGTCACGAATAACGGTGAGCTCTTGATGGGCTTATATCAATCAAGGTCCATTCACTTATAATGCCGAACATGAAATGAAGCCCAAGCATTCGACAGCGCGAGCCAAAATTAAAGAAAAGGAAAACCTTGAAGATAAGGAAATACGAGAAGATCTAAGACAATCTAGTAAAGTCGGCAAAAGTATTGAATAAATAGATTTTCTAGGTCTAACTTGTAAATGCATCTCTTTCTAGCCTAAGAATCTTAAAGCTTATGCTAAGAATTTTCTCTTTTACTTAAATCAATAAAGCTCTTCGCTTCGCTCTTTGTTTGTGCCTGAACTAAGAAGTTTAGGATCCCTTAAAGAATCTCGAACAAATCTTGGTTGTGTGAGTTTTTACCCACACAACTACATTGTCGAGATTTGGGAGAAAAGTATTTTGAATGATGAAACACCAATTTTTCTATCATGTTTCTTCGACATTGATGTCAATGGCCCAAAACATAAATATGGGGTTTCAAATGATGCGGATTCAGTGGTGGTGTCATCTGAGGAAGTGGCAAACCTTAGGAAATGTTTGTTAGATGTACAAGAAGGAATGATCAAGCTAGCTAAGGATATGGAAAATGGTTTTAGGGAGGAGACAAGGCTAAAGGATGTGGAGGCGGTGCTGAGGTCTCATAAGTGGAATGACCCTTATGTGGGTTATGGTTATGGTTCCAGTTCGTATTCAAAGGATGGTCATGGTGTAGAGGTTTAGCATGAAAATGTTCAGGAGGATAAACAGGAGAAGGATGAAGGTTTAGGTGATAAGGAGAAGGATGGTGGTGGTGATAAACATAAGGATGGGGGGTGAGTCCTCCAAGAGTGATGATGAGAGTGATGATGAGGAGTCCTCAGAGAGTTGTAGTGATAAGGATAAGAATGGTGGTGGTGATGATAGTGAGGAGGAGTCCGAGAGTGATGGTGATAACGAGAAGGATGGTGGTGCTGATGATAGTGAGGAGGGTTCCGAGAGTGATCGTGATAAGGAGAAAGGTGGTGGTGAAAAAGGTGATAGAAAAGGTGATGAAGAATGTGAGGAGAAAGAAGGTGATGAAAAAGGTGATGAAAAAGGTGAGAATGAAACAAAGGCAAATGAGGTTGTTGGCGAGAAGAGGAAGAAGATGCCATCCGTAAAATGCAAGCATCCTTAGACCACTTTGAAGGCGCAAAAGAGGAGGAAGAGGGATTGATACATGTATTCATCATCCTCTTGAACTCTAATCCACTTTAAACTCTATCTATTTATGTTTGAAGTATGTGTTTTCTTTTGAAACTCTAAAATTTATTTTAGGATTTATATGTTTTGTAATGTTAATCCTTTTGTCATCTATTAGAACTATTGGTAATACTAAGGCGTGTTGTAACTACTAGGTACAACTGTTTCATTTTTTGGTGGTTTAAATTGTGTTGGAACTACTTGTAATACTAAGGCGTATTAGTACTACTAAGTACAACTACGGGTACTACTAAGTCCCACTGTTCTATTTTTATCAACATATGTTCATTTTTATCAACATATGCAAATCATAAACATAGAAATTAAGAAAGAAGTTAACAAACGTAGTACTTCATGAATAAGTTCAACATAGAAATTACGAAAGAGAAATACAACAGAAGGAAGGATCCAATGTAAAACAAGGGAATCCCTAAAATAAGTAATTGAACAAGACAAGGATAACGATAACCATAATCGCACAAACAATGAATCCAATCGTAAGCTGCATCTTTTTTTCTTCAAAAACTTTAATTTGAAGTCCCTTAACCATCTTCTTTAGATCATTAGTTTCTTTGTCTGAATTTTCATTGAGCTTAACCAACTCCTTGAGCTTCTTCTTCTCTTCCTCACAACTGTGGAACAAATCCCACATTGTATTAAGGAACATGTGATCGGGAGAGCCAATCCATTGGAGAAGTCGCTCTTCAACGCCTCTTACTCTGTTCTTTACATGTACTATATCCTCCATTATAGTGTCGTCCCACAATTTTCAGATGTGGCATTCTCCATCCTAAGAGTAAACATAAAATAAAAAAATAAAAGTGAGTAATAAGAAAAATAAAAACATTTTGTGAAATGATTTTGATCCAATCCAAAGACAACAAGACGTTATGGTGAAATTCATCCATTATCTATCATATCCTAATCCTAACAACAAATTGACCAAATTCTTTGAATTTATCTCAATCTCAATCCTAACAACTTGAAACCTACTGGAATCCAGAGACTTACATCCATAAAACCAGAGCATCATAATCTTCATCCAATGTGAGCTCCACGCATGTGTGTCTTGATCACAACAGCTTCTCCGCATTAGCCAATAGCAATGGGTCGAAATCCCATCGGGAACATCTTGCCAAGTTAAACGGCTGAAGTTGTTGATTCCGTCTTCTGAAGATGATGAGTTGCTATTACTAGAGCCAGTATCTCATGGCCCAAATATGGACGCTCGATTACTTTTCCGGCTCATTTTTCTACACTTGGAGAATCAAAGCTTATTACCAAGTTATGGACTCCCCCAAAATTGAATACCAAGAACAAATTAAACTTACTCAGACTTCTCTGTTGTACCTGAGATTGAGATTATTGAGCAATTCCTTAAATTTCGAGCTCGAGCTCCTCTCTCTCGCTCTCTCTTTCTCTCCAGCGGCGGAGGAGAAAAAGAAGAAAACCCTACAAATTTGGGGAAATTGAGAAAATGAGGTTTTTTGTTTTTTTGGGTTTTAAAACATATATGTGGAAAAGCATAAAATGTAGAATAATAGGATCATGCCATATATAAAAATCAAGGGTGGAGGTTTGATGATTTTACTATTAGTAATACCCCAATTACCGAGTTATTCACTTTTGTTCATAATGTTGTTTTTGGGAATATATAAAATTTTTTAGTAATCCTTATAATATTTGGCATTTTAAACACATTTCCAATGTTTTCATGTAATAATATATCTAATAACTCATATGCTATGAAGTTTTGCATCATATGGTAGATAACCTTGTCAAACTCGTCTTGAAAGTATAAGGTGATTCATGCAAGATTGCAAATATGGTGTTTATCTTTTTGAACTAAAATTATTTACTTAATTATATTTTTAATTAAAATATACTACTAATTTTGTATTTGAGTTATTGATTAAAAAATCATATGTGTTTTGAAACTAAATTTCTTTGTTTTTGTTTGCAGACTAAAACTAATTAATTAATTTTGTTTCTAATACAGCTAATTTTGTATTTCAGTTATAGATAAAAATTCGGTAAATCATATGTGCACTGGAAGTAAATATAATTTTTACCTTTTGCAACTAAATTTTATTATTATCTTCTTTTTAATTAATATACAAATAAATATGTAACTGTAGTAAAACAAAAAATAATATGTACAACACATAAATGACATTTGAATAGCTATTAGAGTCCACATACATATTTAAATTCAAATTTAAACATATGGATTATCCTTCAAACACACATAAAATACAAACAAACCAATAGACCACTTCTTAGTAGTTCAACAATGGGTCACAATAGTCCAGCAAAGTTCAAAGAGTAAATGAGTTCAAACACATGTAACATAAAAACAACAACAATCATATTGTACTCCATCATGCCACACCATTCGTAGAGGTCCCTTCTTGGCTATGAGATTCACCCATCTTCTTCTCTGGTGGTCATTGAGATTATCCTTATGATGGGAGCCTTATAGTTCGACGTCTTCCCTTGTTTTTTTTGTAGTTTGGAGGTAAGGCAAACATCTGCTCTGTCTTTGGTGGAACATTTCACTCACGGTTATCCAAAACTAGATAAATTGTCTTGCTATACGCCAAAATCCAATGCTCAACCTTATAAAATTCATCACAAAAACCATGTATCTCGTAGCTCACCATTCTCAAATCTTGGCTCATAAGTTTGTAGAGTGCAACTATTGCGTGAACACAAGGATATCTATTAATATCAAAAGTCGTGTAACTACAACTATTCCTTAGCAAATTAACTAAATAAGTACGCCCATCCCGTCCAATGCAACTATATTCAAGCCTGAATGTGTTTAAATCAGCCACAATCAAGAAATTTGCCTCCCGACATCTCTCATGCAAGTCATCCTCCACAAAGGGCACTAATCTCTTATGGTAACTAATGATCTCCTTCCTATGCTTATTGAACCATTTAGAAATTTTCATCACAATCACATATATCATAGGCAACAAATTGTAATATCTTGTTTGCTCAAGGATGTTGTTAAGATATTCTGCATAATTAATTGTATCTATGTTGTACCTTGTTCTGGAAAAATAGCACCTTGCCCATTTTGAAACCAGTACACTATCATCTACACACACCACTACTTTAGGATATATATTCCTAAAATCATCATACCTTCTAAAGAACTTAGACTCTGAATAAATCTAAGCAACCTCCCCGAACATCGTTGCACATAAGTCTTTGTTTGTGTATGATATATCTCGTAATTTACCGTTTTTTATAATAATAAATATATAATTATTTATATTTTAGAGTCTATATATTATTTTTAGAGTCCAAGTGAGTCATTTTAGGTGCATAGACGAATTTTGGAGCTTTGAAATGATCTAGAATAATTATGGAGCAAAACTAGAAGCTTGAGGAGACGAAAAAGGAAACAAAGAAAATTGGCAAAACAGAGGAGGGTGTCGATCGACACCAGACGAATATTTCCTATATTTCCATAAATCTCAGGACGAAGATTCTTACCAATTATTTTATGTTAATTCCCTAATTCTAAAATCCATCCAAACCACTATACATACTTTTATACAGCCATTGTTTAGGCTTATGCATTAATTTACTTTGAGAGAGTTTTAGGGAGAGAAATTTCTTGAACCCTTTGTTTCTCTCTTGGATATCTTATAGCTTTCAATTAAATTGCATGATGTTTTGCTTAGCTATGTCTGAGTAATTCTCTTGTTAGGCTTAGGGTTCTTAGGGTTTAGATGATTTATTGTTTGCCATAAGACTAAATTAGGTTGAAACCCTTAATTCTTCCTCTAGATTGTGCTCATTGCTAGTTCATAGATTAGCTACCCTTGAACTAGATCATAGGTTAATTATTCTTGAACCCATCTTAGTAGGAGTAAATTATCTATTCACAAAGGAATTTGGTCTAGATAGTTTATGAACAATTGAACCTAGGCTCATAGCATAATTAATCCCTTAGGATTCATAAAGAAATTTGGTTTGCTAGGGTTTAATTATAGATTGCATGCTCAATGGAATTTGGTTTGCATTACAAGAGGTTTCATGTTTATGAATTAAGTTGGTACCTGATTTTACCGTGCGGTGTCGAACGACACCACTCTTGGTGTCTATCGACATTTGACCCATCTAGCTGCAGTTTTAAGTCTTTACCTAAAGTTCCCAAAGCCCAACCTTGCTTTTAATTGTCTTAAACCCACACATTATTCTCTGTTCTCTGTAGTAGTTAGTAAAATTAAAAACCTACTCTATCCTAGTTTTAAAATAAGTGTGTAGTCTTAGTTTCCAATTTATCGGTCTTTGTGAATTCAATCCCTAAGTACTACATCGCTTTAGCTGTGCTCTTGAGGTTAAATACAAAGGGTAAACTTTTGTGCATTAGTGTAAGAAACTTTAAGTCTGATATTTTGAGACAAATGAAAGATACAAACCCCATGTTTAGACTCCGGACACACTAGTTGTACAAACTTGATGAGGTTTTGATTTCTATAACTCACAAAAAACAATATTTCCACTGTCTGATATAACTGATTTCAGTATTTCAAAAAACAACGTCCAACTTGCATCATTCTCACCATCCACTACAACAAATGCAACTGGAAAAGTGTGCCGATCAGGATCCTGAGCTGTAGCAATCAACAACACACCACCGTATCCAGACTTCAGAAAAGTTCCATCGACAGTGAGAACTTACCTCATTGATCCAAAGCCTTCAATGCAAGCTCTTAGTGCTATGAAATGAAACTTGAACCTTTCTTGGTCATTCAACTTCATTTCTGTTTTGTGTCATGATTCACTGCCTCTAACATATACAAATAAGAGTACACGTTCTTCTATCCTTCTTCTGGATCATTACACACCTCATTAATAGCTTCATTATTTCCCCTCCAACAAGTAGAATATGAGGTTGAAACACTGTATTTTACTTAAACCAAACACATGAGATCTTTCGTTGTTGGGAGCTGCAACACACCTGGATAGTACTCTTTCACATAACCAGCAAATAATCCTTGTGTTCCTCTGTTTCCACTCTCGCTGCTTGTACTTGCACTAGCCAGAGAGCATGTGTGCATATTGTTGTATACCAACACACGAAACGAAGCTGAATTCCTTACCTTTACACCATTGACAACCTTAATTCCAAAGATGACATCTCAAAGCATATCTCGTTGTATCACTCTTCTTTGTAAATGTGCCAAATTTTTCAATACGTTCAACTTTCTCAAGAAAATCCCTAATTTCCTTCTTGTTATTGAACTCTCTACCTACTTTCATATCCATCTTATATTCCCATCCCTTCTCCAACATGTATTCTTCTTCATTGGAGGAGGCTCATAAAATTCATGTTCCATATCATTACCATTATCTGAATCACAATCACCACCACCACCACTGCCTTTATTCTCAAAATCTCCACTAACTTCATCCTCCATTGCCTCATCTTCTTCTTCCCCTATTATTTCCTCCAATTCGTTATGAGCGTAAACACCATCATCAACTCTTGGAACCAACTCGTAATTCACTCCAACTGAATTAACTTAATCCATTCTTAAAGTTACGCCCTTACCCCTTTTCCAACTGATTCCTTCTTGAAACTAGACAATTCACCAACTGATTTTTTTCAAATTCCACATGCAATATGTGTGGCAAGGAATCACACACAACCAAAAACTTGTCTAACAGATCTTTTAAGGGATCGTCGACTCTCTTAGTATGAACCGCTCAGAAAGTTAAAGAGAAAGACAAAGAACAAGGTAAGAGAAGTAGGGTCGCTTTATTGATAGCCAAGAGAATTCTCGAATACAAGCTGTTAAGACCTAAGCTATTCGAGAGAGAAGAAGATGATCTAAGACCTACGACCTTAGATCCTATATATACCCTAACTGAACCGTCTTCGGGCCCAAGCTCTTTCGTGGGCCACCTTCCATTTCCTGAAGATCTGCTTCCATTCTTCCAGCAGTCTTCTAGATAGTTTCCTTTCTCTTTAGATACTCCGATGATTCTATTCTCGAACCATGGAAATGGGCCCACGGACTTGAACTGGGCTATCCGGCTAGTTAAAAGTGTTTCTGGGCCCACGAGATTGTTGATCGACGATGGTTACGACTGCAATCCTCGATGGTCTAAGCGCACGATCAACTTGTGGGCCATAGTAGTGTTTTGTGGCAAACACTTAGTCGTTTCATGCTATCAATCTTCGGGGCTGGAATCCGACCCCCACAGTTAGCCCCCCAAGTCTCTATAGCTTTATTAGCTATGGAAAGTTAGAGTAAAGCCTGAAGACTGAAGATTGATGCATGGTTATTGATCACACACCGTTGAGATGCCATGGTTACTGAGGCGTTGTCCATTTGACGGGTTGTTATCCCAGATGTGGGCCATGATCGAAGAGAAGAGTCATAAGATGGCTCTCGTGTTGGAAGTTGTTAGCGGGCTGAGCGTGCCTTTCTCCCGTGCAAACAAGTTGTGTCGGAGGGGTCCTACGCGAGCTTCGCGGGCGCGAAAGGATGGTAGCTCTTTCGGATGCGGACCAAAATGAGATGAAGGTGACCCACGCGAGCTTCGTGGATCTCGGATGATCTTACCTTCTCTCTCGCGCGGACCAAGTGAGACGAAGGTGATATACCTCATATTTTACCGGTTTTTACTATAATAAACATATAA
>OVAP01006504.1:0-10565 GCA_900406295.1 Aurinia saxatilis
GTCAATACGATGGTTCTTGGACGACATTCCTAATAATGGTATCAGAGCCTAACCTAGATACGATATATATATATATATATATTTATTTATTTTTACACAAAAGTATTAACCTTGAACATTCAAAAGACTTCCATCTACAAAATGAGTAACTAGTTATTGGGTCTAATCTTTCGCCTCATTTCATTAGGCACAATCATGAGATCAGCTGGAGTACGTGTTTGCTTCTGCTACGAATGTCTCCACTCCCACCTGACCCAACACAATATCATCACCAACAAATTCCCATCACAGAAAAACAGCATTATTATATACCTCAAGCATTTCTTCTTCTTCGGACGTCCTCTGATCCCTGCAAATCCATGATGTACATTTTAATGTGGAACTGAGACAAGATACTATTCATTTCTAGGTGAATGAAGACAAATTTGAAAACAACCTCGCTTCTGTGCTGAGTTCGGTCTCCTGGTTCCTCATCTTCCCTACCTGCTCACATAATTCATTCCATGATGTTTCACTATCACTCCATATTGACCGGCTTCCTTTAGCCTTGTCATTTTGTCCTTGTTCCTCTCCTAAAGACAATTCTTGCGTAGACAAAAGCGGCAAAGCCTCTCCCTTTTCCCCTGAACCTGTATCAACATTAGTCTGATCTTCAGCTGTTTCTTCATCCTCGGTGTTTTCTGGTACCATCTCTGCATCTTCTGATGCTCCAACCACGTCTACCGCTTTATCTTCTTCCATGTCAACTTGCATTTGTTCCTGTTTTGATGAACTAGCAGCAGCCTTCTCTGCTTTATCACTTACAATGTATGTAATGTCCACGGAATGGTCACGGTCTCCATTGTCATCACCAGATAAGGTTGTATCCTTGGCCTTGCCTAGATACATGAGGAGTGCCTTTTCCGCCTCGATGACCTCGACTCTCAGTGATTTGGTTCTGAAATATACAAGTTTGAACCAGCAATAAGGACAATAATCCGGATCTGCTGCAAGATCACCACTCTTTGGATGCATGCACTCCGAGTGAAACCAAATAGGACAGTCAGTCCCAAAACAACGGGACACGGACTTGTCTGAAACATTACAGATCAAACAAGCATCAACATCGGACTGCGGGGTGCTCACTCCAGACCCAAATATTTCTTCCTGTATGCATAATACAAACTGAATCTAGCAGGAGAGTCAAGCACATCTAAATTGTTCGATTTGACACAAACAGAAGCCAAGGAAGAAATGGCGATACCTGAAGGGGTTCTGTGGGATGGAGAGAGTTGCTCGAAGACCTAACCGGAGGAGAATTGGTCCCCATGCTCTCAAGTTTGAAACTGCGACAGACTCTTCTTTGGAACGGGAACGTCAAGAGATGTCAGTCCCTGCCTTGGAAAGCGCAACGTGAAACTATTAGAGCACCTCCATTAGGAAGATGAAGGAGGGGTTCTAACAAAAAAAGAAAAGAAAAAAGAAAAAAGAAAAAGAAATGAGATGGGGATGAGAAGAAATAAGAGAGAAACAAAAAAATCTCTGTCCAACATCTTTTAAAACCTCTCTAAATAAATTAATAATATAATTTATAATTATTATATTTCTAATCATCTGTGAGACTCTAGCAACGAGGATGCTATTATTATTTCAAAAATATCTCTACTTATTCATAATTACACTTTTTCCTCTAACTGCCTTGGAAAAGCCCACTAACGTTGAGAAACGTTTTGCTAGAAAGGAATTTGAAAATATAACCACACAAAAAGAAAAAGGAATTTTAAAATATTTACTTAATTCATAATTACAGCCTGTAACTTTTTCTCTTTCATGGTTAAAAACTTCAGATAAAGAGGGTATGCGATGTTTTTTTAATACTTGCAACAAAATTACCTTACTAGAACTAGAAAGAAGCCAAACTTGCACTTCAAACTAGAAAGTTTTCCATCTCCAATTGTATACGGATCAAAACGAACTCTTGTGCATGGCAAAACTACACAGACATGAATTGTGGTATAATCGATAGAGAGACAATACAAGCTTCCAAATACGAACCAAATCAAAGTTTTATTATTCATAAAAAGATGCGCGAAAGAGACCATTCACACAAATGATAAGAAATTTCACCAAACCGCAAATTACAAAACATAACAACAGACAGAATACAAAAAGAAGAAAAATATCCCACAAACCAGAAAGTTTATAATATGTTTCTTAGTGGTAGAGAGAATCACATACAAAAAAAAAACATAGTTCCTCGGGTGTGTTTTCTGACTGAATCGATGGAAGTTTATCGTCCCGTGGCATTCTCCAAAAACAAAACTGTTATATGAATTAAACTGGTGAGTTTAGGTTCCCTCTATCCTGACCTCTTGAAAACGGTGTAAGCGATCATGGCTATAGTTGCAATGCCTCCAGCCACAGCCGCTCCAATANTTTATATGAATTAAACTGGTGAGTTTAGGTTCCCTCTATCCTGACCTCTTGAAAACGGCGTAAGCGATCATGGCTATAGTTGCAATGCCTCCAGCCACAGCCGCTCCAATATAGAATTCTTCTTTGTCAAGAGGCTGGAACCATTTGGTGCACTTTCCTTCTTTCTTGATTGGCTTTGGCTTTGGGTTTTCGTCTTGGCAACACGAAACCCCGTTTGATCCTTGGCAACATCCTCCTGTGAATTCCTCTACTACGCGGTTACCATTTGGTACCACTCTCTGTTCATGCTCTTTTTCAGGTGCACCCCCAGGTAGACCCATTTGGCCCCTGAAATCACAAAGTTACTCAACTTCAGTCTAAGTCTTGAATAAATCTAGCTTGCACACCATTAATTAGACAATCATGGTGCTGAGCAGATATAGAGAGAATGTATCGGATTCTATAGTGTTTGCACAATAGAGAAGGTTCAAAATCGGAAAAGAGCAACCATTTCTCTCAAAAGTAAACAATATTGTGACATGAAAATTGCTACAAGCTAAGATGGAAAATTTTACAATCAATCATCACCCTGGTTAGTGGTATCTGTAAAGCCAGCATAATTCTACCAGCTTGATTGATAAGGCTTTTTGTCAATCTAGTAAAGGACCACTATCACAAATCTTACGAGAGTTTGTAATCCGATTCCAGTGAAGAGAAGGTGAGGTTCCTATGGGTTTGCCAAAAAATAGTCTCTTTTCCAACGGAAGGTATATTGCAGCAGGGATATTGAAGTATTGTAAAAGATAGTTGGCAGAGAGATATGTGTAGAAGGTAGAAAGCAGGAGTTTTGAAAAGCCATACCTCCAAATCCTTTGTATGATTTCTCCTTTTGCAATATGCTGGTCAAGCAATTCAGGTACATCATCTGGAGTTACATAGCCATACCTGCATATTAAAATAAACAAAACGGTTTACCCCGTGATGCATAAAACTAAAAACATTTCCAGTTTTCTCTTACCAATTCCCAGAGATGTTTCCAGCTGAATCAGGACTAAAGATGATTATATTGCCAGCATACTTGTGCTGTCCAACATGAGAGCATGGTCTGAGAGAGATTTGGTGTGAAAGTCCACGAGAGTCAATCTCCTGCTTAAACCTCTCTAAGATGACAGGTCCGCAAACGCCACATCTCTTGTCTCGACTAGCATGAGTACACACGAATACGAATGATCCAGTTAAGTTTTCCTGTCTCTCAGATATCCATGGCTTCCCATTGACAAGCACATCTTCAAAGAAACCTTCCACTTCGGAATCCTTAATCCCCCTTTGGATCATAAAAGCAACATTATAAGTATTAAGCTCAGAAGCTCATTTCTCCAATTTCAAAAATTAGCTTATGCGAGTGAATCATGTTTGTAGTCAACAAGAAGCACTCACTTGTATCTGACCATATCGGGGAAAATGAAGACATCTCCATCGGAACCATCTCCTTGGCAAACATTAAGCTTCGTCTAGAGAAAAAGAATCAGCAGAATGAGTAAAGAGAATCAGCACAAGAGAGATATAGATACCTGAAGAAGGAGGTCAGATTTGCGATCCTTGAGCAAAGAAGCGAAACGCTGAGGTAAACCTTCCTCTTCGACGTGAGAGAGCCAAGCGTCAGGGGTCTTGTAGAGAACAAAGAGATGGCGTCCGTACGAAGTAATGGAATTGGCGATGTTGGTGCTGTACATCTCCGCCCGCTTAAACCCAAACTCCGTGTCTTCCGACGCCGGAACTGGAACAGAGCTCGATTTCTCAACACTCGTCATCTTCGAAGATCTAACTCGAATTCGAAAGCAAGTGCAACTTTGTTATATCAAGTTTCAACCATCCTCTCAACACGTCTTGAGGCACTCACACCAATGTGGGTCCCACATGGATTCCTGCAACTCCACTCGTCCGTCATATTACGTTTTAGTGACAGGCAGTTGAGTTAGTTAATCTATCTATGGTCAACTGTAATTATCCTATACCCCAGTCACACGTATTATCATATCATTTTCTTGCAAGCTAATTGCCTCACCATAATATAAACATAATCCTAATTATTATTTACACATTTACGCATTTGGTCTACATCATTACCTATATACATTGCTTCATCCTATACACATATTTACAATGAACTCGTCAACTGACATTTCCACTTTTAATTACCATTTTTGTGACTGAATGTTTCCATGTCCAATCATATAATTATATATATTTACAGAAGAAATGATTGATTTATCATCAGGTCAATATCTTGTCTAAGTCGTAGCTTTTTTATAATTATGTTATCCTTGTTACCATTAGTTAAAGAACACATTATCAAATTGCCATTAATTTTTTTTTTTCCAAATCAGAATATATAAACGATTTTGCAATTAAATAAATATGTTGCGTTAATGGTGACAAACTTTTAAATCCCTACCGATTAATTACGAAACATTTGAAGTGGTAACAATTTTTTTTTTTTTTCATCTAATTATTTTATTAAACTGAAAGTAAAAATAGTCTAGGCTGGATAACACATTCCGTTACCAGAACCCAGAGCCGACCAACTAAACCAAAGCGGAGAACAAAAGGGATACACACCAATCCAACCAAACCACAAATACAAAGAAGCTAACTCTAAATTTAAAACTAAGAGGAATCGATAGAAAAAAGTAATACCAATCTAAGACAACAAGCAACCATCTTCAATCTACTGCACATGGACAGTAGATAGAGGCACCCAAAACACAAGTGGATAGGGAAAACGAGGAGAAGCAGAGCAGGAGAGGAGACACACCACCACCGACCTTCAAGCCAAACCCATCAACGCACCTCTTTTTACTGCATAATCCACAAAAGGCTATGCCACTGAGGAAGAAGAAGATGAAGCCGCCTTTTATTGAGAAGAAAGTCGGAGAAGAGCTTCCGATAGTAAAGACCCAAACTTCTCTGAAGAAATGCTTTACCGTTCCAAATCCCATAGTCATGAACCCTTCTTAGAATCGAATATAGAGAAGCAACTAAAATTTTGTGGTCGGATGATGTCAGATCCAGTCCGAAGGGTAAAGACAAGTAAGGGTTTCGAAACAAAAACAACAAACGATCTCAAGGGGAAGAAACCTGTGGAGATCAATTGGAGTAAAGAAGAGGGGAAATGGATAACGAGGTAGCCGGAACACAGAAGGTCCCGTCACTAATCGCTATACCCTTAACCTCACCCCAAATCAAAACCGATGACTTGCCTCTGCCAAGAGAGGATCCCCGATCTGACCAAAGGAAGACATGCATGTAAATGGAACGGCTCACAAAGGGCTCCAAATGCATCAAATTAACGCCGGTTAAGTCTTTTGCGTATTCCTCTGCAACAAGAATTAAGCCACCGACCCAAGAAATCTACATCCCAGATGGTCAAAAACAGAATCAAAAGGCGAAAATACAAATAAAGGGGCAAAAGTGGGGACCAGTGCCGAATCTGAGGACCGGCCACCGGTCCCAAGCTAGCAATGGAAGCGGTGGAGACTTTCTCTCAATAGGAGTAGAGAGAAGCGATAGCAAGTTCCAATAATTTCTTATATGATCATCTTGGTAACAATTCTTTTGTATGTTATGGTACGTATTTTTCCTTTTGAAAAATGGTATTCTTTGATGACAAATATTTATCGGGCTAGACAAAACACAATTATTTGTTGATGAAAATAACATCTTATAAATAAGGCAAAAACCGATGGAAATTTGATAGGCATCCAATTTCATGACCTTCTATTAATCACTCGTTCTTCGGTGATGATGGTTTTCTTATGTGTCGGGTTACGCCAAATCAATATGAAGGGATTATGAACGTGCTATTGTGCTAGTCATGATATTTTTTACTCCGAAGATGTATATCTCCACATATGTGATCATTTTTAATATCAAGTGGCAATTGGTACGTAAGCGGCTATTCAGGTAATCCCAAGAATAGTGGTGGAAGGAGGAGATGGGAAATATCCAGGACTCCCTAAATATTTTGGAGGTTTAAAGAAACAATTGTTGGGATTTATCAAGGATACAGAGTTGTTCCTAGATTTATAGAGACCATA
Source organism: Aurinia saxatilis (assembly GCA_900406295.1). Taxonomy (NCBI): domain Eukaryota; kingdom Viridiplantae; phylum Streptophyta; class Magnoliopsida; order Brassicales; family Brassicaceae; genus Aurinia; species Aurinia saxatilis. The sequence goes on from OVAP01006504.1 coordinate 6,492, forward strand.
TGAGGTTTATATAGAATTTTCAGCTCATTAAAACAAATGCTTCTAAAATATATTTATCATCATCGGATATAAACTATAGGTTTTTTTTTTTTTGTCTCAAGCTGATTTTATTCAAAAGTAATTCACTAGCCAACGGCCTTACAACCCCAAAGTCACCAAACCAATAGGTAGGTAACATAACAAAAGATCAGAAACTAATTCGTACACTCTAACTCTAAGCCAATTCGGACAATTGTGAGAAATATAAGATTGGTAACGATGGTCCTTTGTAACACTAAGAGCGATGCTCGTAGCTGGCTGATTTGCTGAAATTGCCACAACGCCAAAAGTCGTCCCTTGACTCGAATGTAAGGCTACGAACACCTGATTCAACAATGCTCGCAGTGAAGAAAAATGTGATGGATGTTTAAGAGCATCCAGTTGATCACTAGATATTTCAAGTATGATATTCTGCATGTGTAAATCAATCATATGAATTGCGCAAAGGAAGCCTTCAAGCTCCGCCGCTAACTTTGATGAAGTGTTCGCAAAAGCATTTCGACCATGAAACAACGGTGTACCACTGTGATTTCGAACAATCCAACCCGTCCCACTCAGCCGATTAGGATGAACCCAAGAATTGGCGATATTGCATTTTACATGCGGAGCAACTGGCTTCTTCCAAGACTCTGGAGCATCAGCAGACGCATGCATGTGCTCCGACAGGTTAGCCGTAATCCATTCCTTGCCTTCATCTCTAGCCTGTTGGATAATGTAGTTTGATGTCACTAATTGTTGCTCAAACACCAACCCATTTCTCGCTTTCCAAATCTGCCACAATAACCATGGGAATGATAGATCTGCCATGGAAGTAGCTTGATTCATCAAGAAGTAAATATTAAGGAACACTGAATTCGCGGAAAAACCATTTGGTGGAACTTGCAACCCAGATAACTCCCAAACTTCTGTTGCCGTAGGGCAATGAAACAACATATGGAAAATAGTTTCATTAGCACCACCACATGTTGTACACATACGGTCCATATTTATTCCTTTTTATGTAAGTCGATCCCTGACGAGCAGCGCCCCAACAAGACATCTCCATAGAAAGTGCTTGACTTTAGGGGCTGCCTTAATCTTCCAAATTTTACTCCATAAAGCATTTTCTAAGGGAGGTAATTGGTTTTCCAACGTAATTGCTGAAGTCGTGAGCAATTTATAACCACTCTTTACAGAATATGATCCAGATGTGGTATAACCCCAAATAAACCCATCTCGAGACAGCCGGGAAGGTCTAATTCTCTTAATTATGGCTATATCCTCATCATAAAAAAGCTCATGGAGAAGGTTTTCATCCCAGACATCCGTGTCAGGAATTATCAAGTCAGCAACAGTGAGATCAATATCAAAAGTCCTTTGCCTTGGTAGTGGAATGCGTGGAGCTAATTCAAAAATCTAACATTCTGAAAAAACCAAGGTATCACGACCATCACCAATAGATTGTAACAGCCCCCTCTTTAAGAGATCTCGTCCAAACATTAGACTCCTCCAAGCATAAGAAGGCCCGACGCCAATAATACAAGCTAAAAAATCACAATTGGGGAAGTAACGACTTTTGAGGAGACTAAACAGAATAAAATTTGGGTTGTCGAGCAAACGCCACGCCTGTTTACAAAACAAGGCTTGATTAAACGCAACAATGTCAGGGAAGCCTAACCCACCATTCTCCTTTGTCATACATAATTTTTTCCAAGCCACCCACGAGATCTTCTTTTTATTATCCCCAGTACTCCACCAATATTCAATCATAGCACTTGTGAGTTTCTGGCACAAATCTTGGAGAGTCGAAAGCAAGACATAGCGTATACAAGCAGAGCAAGTGCGATCGACTTCAACAAGATCTCCTTTCCTCCCTGTGAAAGAGCTTTGCCAAACCAGCCATTTAGTCTAGACTTCAGTTTTTTTGTGGATAAATTGAAGCAATTTTCATTTTGAGCCACTGAAACACTCTGAAAGGCCTAAGTAATTACCCTCCCCACCTTCCTTTCCAATCCCTAAAATCTGACGCAATGGTTCTTTACGATGCTCAACAATTTATTTCTCAAAGATTATTGAGGATTTAGCGGGGTTAATCAATTGACCAGAAGCCACCCCATAAAGATTCAAGCACCGGATAATTTCTGCACACTCAGCAGTTGATGCCCTACACATGAGCAAACTATCATCCGCAAATAGCAGATGATGTACCTTCGGACCATTCTTCACCAATGAAATGCCATTTAATCGACTGGCCCTTTCTGACTGATTCAATACATTAATCAAAGCCTCTGCACCCAACACAAAAAGGAACGGTGAAAGGGGGTGACCTTGGCACAACCCTCTCTCCGGTTTAATGAAACCATGTGAATGGCCATTTAAGAGAACATGATAAGAGACTGATGTAATGCAAGCCATAATCCATTGCACCCAGGTGGCATCAAAACCAACTTTCCGCATCAGTTTCTCCAGGAAGACCCACTCCACTCGATTGTAAGCTTTGGACATATCAGTTTTGATAGCCATGAAATCTTGACTAACAAAATCATTAGTACGAAGAGCATGGGTAACCTCATGAGCAATCAAAATTTTATCCGTTATTAGTCGACCAACCACAAAAGCCCCCTGAGTATATGAGATTAGATCCGGTAAGACCGTTTTTAGATATGATCTTGTAATGCACAGAACATAAGCTAATAGGCCTTAAATATTTCATGTGAGTTGGCGCAGTAATCTTGGGTAGGAGACAAATGTTTGTATGGTTCCAATCAGCAGGTAATATACCCGAAACGAAAAATGCAGAGATTTCCCGTATAATTGAAGGACCAACAATGTTCCAAAAAATTTTTATAAAACACACCAGTGAAACCAACCGCACCAGGAGAACTACTCCCTTTGATAGCAAACGCTGCCATCTTAATTTTGTCCGGAGTGATCGGCCGAGTGAGATGCGAGGTGTTAATCCTTCGAATAGTTCATCCATATTATCAGGATTAGTAGAGGTAAACATATTGTGAAAATAGTCAACATCGACTTGTCCCTTCGAACTCTCAGCATAACATTCTTGGTTATTCTCATCACAAATCATAATGATGCGATTTCACACTATGCGACCCTTAACAATTGGGTGTTATAATCACCACTTTTCAACCATTTAACTCGTGACTTTTGTTTCCAAAAGCGTTCCTCATCACGATAGGCTTTGGCGACCTCAGACTTTAACTGCATTAACAAATGAGGATTAGGCAGTAACTTGCTGACCTCATCTTCTAACACAGTATGCAAGGCAGCAAGACGAGTCTCTGAATTTTGGTATGTGTTTCTCTTCCACTTTGATAACTCCTTACAACAATTTGATATGCGCTCAACTAACTGAATAAAGCGCTCCTCATCGGTGCCTAACCACCCTTTCCGAACAATATTCTCGACTCCTTCCTGATCTAGCCATCGTTTATCAAAGCAGAAATTTCTCCGATTACGCTTCATTGGGTCAAAGATATACACTATAGTTAAAAAGGAAAAAGGTACTTATTCTAAATATCATTTTTCTTGAGTTACTTACCAAGTTACTAATTTAGCTTTAACACTTACAATTCTATCAATGTCTTTTATACAAGTCCAAAGTGTGTGGGAGGAGTTGATATACAATATTTGTTGTGTTTCAACCAAGCGCTTTTAGCAAAGCAAACTTTGAGTCTTCTTCGTGATCCACAAATTTTGTTTGGCCGAGTCTTCAAGAGTTGTTATTTTGCCTTAACGTGAAATTTTATTGGTTCCATATGGGACGAGGCCATCGTATGCTTGGAGAAGCATTTTACATAGGCATGAATTGTTGCTTAAATTCCAAGCAAGATCATAGGTAACGATGAACAAACGAGGCTCTGGATCGATAAATGAATTTACGGTGGACAAGACCATCGAGCTGTGAGTTTAAATCCTCTAACGTATTAATCAAGATGAATTGATTGAGTTTGGTCAATCAAATCTCATTCAATTATCAATGATATTAATCCATAATTGATGAATTGATTAAGATTGATTCATCTTGATATCAATCCA
>OVAP01006505.1:0-11722 GCA_900406295.1 Aurinia saxatilis
AAAACAGCTTCTTGTTAGAGATATTCACACACGAAAATGGCGTCTCGCGTTTTACTCCTCTTCTCTCTCACTGCTCTTCTCATCTTCTCCGCCGTTTCAGCCACTTCCTCTCCCGCCGACATCGACGTCGACGACGAGGATCTCAGCTTTCTCGAAGATCCCAAGGACGAAACCTCCTCTCCCGATCCTGATCACTCCTCCTTCACCTCACCTGAACATGACGAATTCGACGGAGAAGAAGAAGAAGAAGATCCCGAGATGTACGGAGACGAAGAAGAAGACGGAGAAGATCTATCCGATCTAGGTAATCACCATCACGACGGCTCGGATCCGTTCCCGGCGCCGGAAGTTGATGAGAAAGACGTGGTGGTAATCAAGGAGCGTAACTTCACAGACGTGATTGAGAAGAATGAGTTCGTTATGGTTGAGTTCTACGCTCCTTGGTGTGGTCATTGTCAATCACTTGCTCCTGAGTATGCTGCTGCTGCGTCCGAGCTTAAGGATGATGGTGTTGTTTTCGCTAAGATTGATGCCACGGAGGAGACTGAGCTTTCTCATCAGTATGGTGTTCAAGGTTTCCCCACGATTCTCTGGTTTGTTGATGGTGAGCATAAGCCTTACACTGGAGGAAGAACCAAGTAAGTGAATCTCGACTTTTCGATATTCAAATGTTGAAATCTCGGATCTTATTTTTACGATTGTTTTGGTGATGTAGAGAAACGATTGTGACTTGGGTGAAGAAGAAGATAGGTCCTGGTGTGTATAATTTAACTACCTTAGATGATGCTGACAAAGTGTTGACTTCTGGGAACAAACTCGTCTTGGCTTACTTGAACTCTCTTCTGGTATGCCTTCTTTTTTATCATTTACTTGGTTTGTCATAGTTTTTGAGTCAAAGTTGCGTTTTTTTTGGATAATTGAAATGGTAATGAATGAATGAATTTACAGGGTGCTGAGCATGATCAACTTGCTGCTGCTTCCAAAATTGAAGACGATGTGAACTTTTACCAAACGGTGAATCCTGATGTTGCTAAGATGTTTCATATTGATCCCGAGGCTAAAAGGCCTGCTTTGGTCCTGGTTAAGAGAGAAGAGGAGAAGATCAGCCATTTTGGTTGGTTCTGTAAATCTTTTGTTATGGCTTTGGTTTTAGTTGTTCTTGTTCTTGGGCTTTGCTGATTATGTTTTGGGGTATTAATTTGCAGATGGGGAATTTGTTAAGTCTGCTCTAGCTAGTTTTGTGTCTGCCAACAAACTTCCTTTGGTCTCTGTTTTCACCAGAGAGAGTGCTCCGGAAATTTTTGAGAGTGCAATCAAGAAGCAGGTGAGTGTCAATGTTTTTGGGTGGGATTCTTTAATTCAGTTCTGTAGGTCAGATTACAGATCTGAAATGATATCTTCTCGTTGCAGTTGTTGTTGTTCGCAACCCAGAATGACTCAGAGAAGGTTCTTCTGGAATTTCAAGAAGCAGCTAAATCATTTAAAGGAAAGGTTGGAACATATGTCCTGCAAATTTCTGGTTCATTTTGTATTAAGACGAGTACTTGAAAAAGGATCTTTGGGGAAATGATTGTTATTTTTTTTATCTTAATATGGTTATACTTCTAAGATACCTTTGTTTCTTCGCTACAGCTCATCTTTGTAACCGTGGATCTGGATAATGAGGATTATGGGAAGCCAGTCGCTGAATACTTTGGTGTATCTGGAAGTCCCAAAGTAAGTTTTTTGTTTTTTGATTCTGGGTTTGAAAGAGTTGCATATTTTATAGAATCTTGAGTCCTTGATCTTTTTGGCTAAATACATATCGGATGTTGGTCTTGTGTCTAGCTTCTTGCCTATACAGGAAATGAAGATCCTAAAAAACACTTCTTCGATGGTGAAATCAAGTCGGACAAAATTAAGGTGTCTTTTTGAACTTTATTTCACTAGTAAAATTTGACTTCACGGTGACTCGTAGAGAATGTTTTGTTTAACCTCTAATCCTTGCAGGCATTCGGAGAGGAATTCTTGAGTGACAAGCTAAAGCCTTTCTACAAGTCAGATCCCATTCCTGAAAAGGTAAAACTGTCTTGTACTTATCAGTAATTCTCATCTTTGATTCGTCTTCTCCCTTTGTGTAACACTGGACTTAATTTTGGTGGCCACAGAACGATGAGGATGTGAAAATAGTGGTGGGAGATAACTTTGATGAAATTGTTTTGGACGAGTCTAAGGATGTTCTTCTCGAGGTACCCTTATATCATAGTTGGTCAATAAAGCCGATGTGGATTTCACTTTCTCATATTCTTTTCTATGTAAAACACGACTCAGGTCTATGCACCATGGTGTGGCCATTGCCAAGCTCTTGAGCCAATGTATAACAAGCTTGCCAAACATTTAAGAACCATTGATTCTCTTGTCATAGCCAAGATGGATGGAACAACCAACGAACACCCCAAGGCAAAGGTAATAAATTATATTTAAAAATGTATCAAATATGGATTTCTAGACACCAAGAACCTTCTACATGTTTAAAGAGCTCTAGAAGTTGATATTTTCTGGTATGTGTAAAATTCTTTACAGGCCGAGGGATTCCCTACAATTCTCTTCTTCCCTGCAGGCAACAAGACAGAGCCTGTAAGTTCTACTTCCTGGCTGCAGCGGTTTTATCTTCTTATTTCCGTGTAAAATATATAATATAACCTTCTTCATTTGTTGTGTGTGGAACAGATAACAGTAGATACAGACCGCACTGTGGTCGCATTTTACAAATTCTTGAGGAAACACGCAACAATCCCATTCAAACTGGAGAAACCTGCATCAGCTGAATCTCCCAAAACTGCCGAGCCCACACCAAAAGTAGAAACTACTGAGACCAAAGAACCTGAAAGCACCACCCCCAAGAGTAGTGAAAGTAATTTGAAGGATGAGTTGTGATCCGAAGCTAAGGAAAAGGGTATAAGTTATAGAGATGTGTCCTTAAATTATGTTGTATGATCAGAATTGTGTCATCATGAGTATTTGGACTAGTGAAAGATGGGAGCTGAGTTATTTTAGTTTGATAAACAAAATTTCGACTCTTTTGTGGTTTCAACTTTTCTAAATGTAGAAAGGCCAATTTGTAGTGTCACACACTGAAATAAAGTAACACAATCAAATCAATAAATATAGTTTCCAAGTCTTTGTTGCAAAGTCCAATTTCATGGGGTCTTAACTCGCCAGAGTTGGAAGGAGAAAAGGTCCAAAACTTGCTTAGTTCGTGAATCAAAACTATCACAGTGAGTTTTTCTGTTGAGAGATCCACAAATGAAATTTTATCCAGTACTTAGTGTAATCTACCAGTCGACTCTTAATTTTTTCATTACTTCATTCGTAATCACGTTCAGACCTTATGAACGTAACTAAAAGTCAACATTATAAAGTTGTTAGTTGCTTTACGATTCTGATAATATCTCTAACTTAGTAGACAAAAATGTATTAAGTTTAGGTACCAAAGCAATTCTGTCACATGGAGGAACTTTATGTAGAAACTGAACCAAAACAAAGTTGACTCTCGCATTCAATCTCTCTAACGTGGCGAACTCAATAGTATCAACGGCAAATAAACTTGCTTAAGTAGAAGAGGTCTTGAATCAAAACTCACAGTACTTGTGTAGTATATAGTAAACGAACAAGATGCAAAAGTGGATTATGTCTATTGAGAGATTCACAAAATGTATTGTACTGAACAAGATAAACATAAAAAACTAAAGCACACGAGGTATGAGTTTGTTCTGTCTAATGGAAAAATGAAACAACGCAGAGGAAAAATTAACTTAACCATGATATGATCTTTACATTCACCTCTCTTCCAATCTAGCCAGGATCGACTCCGCGAAACTCTGTTGTCTGTGAATACAAAGAGATACAAATCAGCATCTAAGTCTTGTTAGGAACATACACAAATGGTACAAATCTGAATCCTTAAATATATGTTGCCTGATGATGCAAAGTTTGGATATCAAAGGGTGCCACTCAAGAAAGTGTCGGCTTTGTTTACCATCATAACGTTCCTAACTTCACCCAATTTAGCCACCACAAATAAATTCAGCCTAGATATGCCTTTGAACTAATTAGCTAAGAGATAACTATACTACGGAAAATTCTTGAGAGATTCAACTAGTTCCACAGGCTATAAGGACAGTAGAAGTTCTAGAAATGAAAAAAACACGTTGAACATACTTGCGTTCACTATGCTTGGAGCTTGGTCTCGAATATTTCAAGTATCCATCCCAAGGGACCTTTTTGAGACCTGCCCTATGAGATATCATGTCTCTGACCCTGTGAGAAGAAAACAAAAAGGAGCTCATAAATGTTAAGACCAAGTACCAGATGCAGAAGAATGTCATGCCAAGTTTTTCTATTTTCGTATGTAAACTTCTAAGCAGATGCTTCCTCTGATGAAGGCCCAAGGAAGATTGTTTTACCTCTCCGCAAACTCAATCGCTGTTTCACCAGGCCTTATAGTTTGTGGTTCCAAGTACCACACTTCACACACAACAGCCCATGATGTCATGAGTTGCAGCAAGTGCATAGTGAATGATTGTCTGCAAAGAGGATGCAAGACCTTTTGTTACCTTGACAAAGAAATGGCTTTAAACATTTTGCAGTCTTTGCACCAGAATTTTTTTATATCAATCACAACTATGCAATTTAAAGTAAGGCAATATCGTGTAATTAGTTAGAAAGAGTTCTCTATCCTTTCCAAATATACTCCAGAATTCAAAATTATCTGTCCAGGCTTATATGGAACCTCTTACAGAAAATACCCTTACTTTCTGCTGTTCCAGAAGGCGTCAACAAAAATCTTGTTGTATTTGATTGCAATTGGGCAAACAGTGCAGTCCAATTCAAAAGCACCCTGAACATTGTCATGAAGCGAATCAGAAAGTATAATATAGTAGGAGGGCAGAGCACATCAAAAGGTTGGTCCACATACCTTCTTAAACATTACTGTATAATTATTATTTACACATGTCCCCTCGGGAAATATGAGAAGAGGGTTGTTGTCAGTTCCTTGGACATGGTTCCTTAACCTGAAATATGTGATTCATGTTTCCATGATTACTACTAGTAGATTACATAACGACACTTAAGAGGGGAAAAGAATCATATATACTTTTTTGCCACTATTTCACGATCCTTTGCCTCAGAACGATTGAACCAGATACATCCTACACTCTCTAATATTGTGCTTTGCAGAAGCCCTTCATATTTAAAGCAACAAAGGTCAATCATGGCTTTCATGATAATGCACAAAAGGCAAAACCAATCACTTATCACTAAATCAGTCACAAGCCATCAGGGCCATAAGCACACAGAGACTTACCAACCCAACCAGGATGCTTCTGCATTATAACAGCAAATGCAGTCATCTGCTCCAAGACGATGAAATCAATCATTGAAGTATGGTTGGCAACATAGACCTGTTTAACCCAATCATAAAATTAATTACAGCTACACAAGTATCCAGGAGATACAAAATCGTGACAGAAATTTTATGAAAGGAAAAACGACCTGCTTAGGACGGATGCTAGGCCGAGGGCCGTGATATTTGACAACTCCTGTCCATGAGGCAACAAAAAAGCTGCAAATCATTTCCACCAAAACCCGCTGGTAATACAGTAAAAGACAGTAGAAAGTTCAACATCAGAATATCAGTAGTTGAGCTCCACTATGAAGGCAAAAATAAACAAAGAATAACGGAATAACAACAATGAAATCAAAATCATAGCAGACAAACGAGAACACACAGAATCCAACCCAACCCACCTCTATTTTTTTCCTCAACCTATCTTGACCTTTGAGCAGCGAATGTACGGGGATAAATGNAACAACAATGAAATCAAAATCATAGCAGACAAACGAGAAACACAGAATCCAACCCAACCCACCTCTATCTTTTTCCTCAACCTATCTTGACCTTTGAGCAGCGAATGTACGGGGATAAATGTTGAAAGGAAAATAAACCAGCCAAAAGCTAAAGTCAAGACCCTGCCAAGTTTTAAAAACAATGAAACCACTCAGTCCAAACACAAGGCTGCATACATAAGGGTGTAAAATTGGTTAGAGACAAGAGGAACAAACCTCATAGGAAAGAGAATACAGTATCTTACAACAACCCCAAAACACCAGAGTGGAAACAAGTAAATGTTCCAGTTCCAAGGTTCTGGAGGATTCGACTTGAAACATCTTGTGAATGAGTCCTACAACACCATACAAAAAAAAATAAAAAAAATCGATTCTTTACACTTGAACATAATCTAAAATAGCTACACATATAAAATCAGACACATATCTTACATCAACAATGGCACCAGCAGCTTCAGTGAGTGTGGGAGAAATATCTAGCAAATCACGCCTACAATAATCACCCGATCCAATCAATTCAAATCCTAAAGCATGAAGCATAGATATAGAAATGGTGGAAATTATTACAGGCGGAGCTTGCCACGAGGCTCATTGATGGAGGAACCAGAAGGAAGGTAATCTTCGATGTTAGGGTGATCCAGGTCAAGCTCGGATCTCGAAGTCACGAGCTTCCCTGCCGTACTGCTCATGTTTTTTCCCGATCGCCGGAGATAGCTTTCAGGAGGAGCACTTCGAACCGATCCTTCTTTTTCACGACAAAATTCTTGTCTTCATCATCATCTTCCTCCCACTGATTTTTTCAGCAGCTTTGAAAAACTCTTGGGGCTTTCATGATTCTGCAATAGGCCCATTAGTAGTTTATACAGGCCCAACTTGATCCATCCACACCCGAAGACTTTTATCTAGAAAAACATTTTAAGGAGTGGTTAACGAAACTAACATATACAAACATCTGCAATATCAACAAATCCACTGGTATTTAAAATAAATATAAATACTAGTATTTTTTTTTAAGTAAACAATATCCCAATTTTGTAAAGTATACACAAATCAGTGGTATTTTGTAAATTATATGTTACGTCTTATAATAAAACTCAATAAAATTATATTAAAAAAAAAAAAAATCTACACTTGGAGATATGAAATTCGATTCCCCAAAAAATAAAACAATTTATGTAAGATTATTTGAAGAAAACTTACACTATATTTCTAATGCGACTGATTAATTTGGATTTGGATTTTGGGTCTTCATGGATGACATTTGAGCCATTATATTTTTGTAAACTGTCATTTTTCTATATAAACAAACTATAAAACAATGATCATAATGAAAATATAAACAAACTAGTAGTTTGTGCTAGTGCCGTCACTTTGTCACCGCCTGAGTTTGAACCTAACTTAATGCATATTGCATCTGAAGTCATATATCGTTGATTCCTTTATAAAGTATCATTTTTTAAGTAAAGTCATTTATATATTTGTAATGGCGTAAATTGAAAAAAAGAGAGAATAGAAATACAAACTACACCAAATTACATATGCTTTTTGATTTAGTTCAGTACCAAAAAAATAAAAAATTGTTAAATGGATTTTCAATCTCTATTAAACTCTAAAAGGAAAAAAAAAAAGAAAACTTCTAAAATTGTTTTGGTTTGAAATTTGATACGATGAAAGTATTAAATTTGGTGGAAAGGAAGAGTTCAGCATGGCAATAGGCTTAACTTCTTAAACCTTCGGATCAATCAGATGTTCCTATGGGGGGTTTAGGTTGGCCAATTTCTTACTGTCAAGTGGATGGTTTGTGGAGTAGTACGGGGAGAACTTTGGGCTTGGGATGGATATATGTTCATGGAGATTGTATTACACTATGGGGGGGGGGATAAATGAATCCGACGAAGTCTTTCTCCACTGCATACAGAGTTTGAGGCCCTTCTTACGGCGATGCAGATACTACTGGCCTGGAACTCAGCTTACCGTGTTCCTGTTTTCAGACCGATTATATGGAGTTGCTTACGATTATTCAAGCACCGCAAGATTGGTCAGCTTTTGATATTTTGTTAGATGCGTTTGGTGAGTTTAAAGGGCGGTTTCCTTCCTTCTTATTGACATATATTCGACGGGCGATTACCACAAGATTTTTAGAATTTTATTATGTAAACAACTTGCCATCTGTGTGGGCGTCCCACTTTTATGAATTTTAATAAGTTCAGGCTCACCAAGTCCTAGCAACGACCGTTTTAAACCGTGATTCACATAAAACAAACTAGCATGCAACCAACAAACATAAAGACCAAATCGACAGACATCTGTTTTCACTACACTCCTTTTTTTGTTCACTACATTCCTTTTGCTTGATCCAGAGTTGTCAAGCCTTCGAGAATGAGCTCGCTTCTAGGTTCAGGTACCTTCTTCTTAGTCCAAGTCCACCGTAAGAGATAACCCATCATAAATATAAGAACAACGGTTATAGCTGAACCCACACTTATGGATAAATACCACAACGTATCTGGAGATATAACAGACACTGAAACTAAGAAGGAAACATGGAGAGGGACCACAATCCACAGAAACAACCACACATAATCCTCTCCAGCTGGTAAGAGGTTAAACGTCAAGACGATTGCTCCCTCGAAAGCCATGCTGTTTACAGATCTTAGAACATGTAAATATCTCATTTCCATTACCACCGTACCAGCACTTTTCTTACCTTCTGCATTGCTTTGGTAAACACCTCCTGGTGGCTGAAGAGCTGTCTGATATGTAATTGTGATTATCAATGCGGCTATCACTAGGAGTGCGCTACGTGTACCATCTGATATTTGATTTCTATACCGCGCTCCGTTTGTGAACAAATGCTCTTTGAAACTGATCGACGATCTCATTATTTCCGACACTTTCTTGGATTTTGGTAGAGACTTGGCGCTTTTACCTCCCGATTTTCGAACAGTTTTTTCGATCTTCCCTCTGACTTTTCAAGATATCTAGAGCCGCTAAACCATTCCGGTTATGGATGTTTCGGTTAACTGCTCGAGTTCTTATCAAAAGCTTTATTGCCGTGATTTTATTTTGATATGCTGCGATGTGCAAAGCCGTGTTACCGTTTTGGTCACGTCTGTTCAAGAATTGCATCTCTAGCGTTTTAGCATCTCTTTGACGCAATCTTTGCACCCAACCCACAAGCACTTCGAGCTCTTCAGATCCATCATTCACAACCGCAATGTGTAATGCAGTCTCGCCGTGCACATTCACATCTTTAACACAACTGGGACAAGCCAAGAGAAATTCCGTCATAAGATTAGTTTCTCCTCTTCTTACTACCATATGAAATGGAGTCATACCTGTTATAAAAATACAACATATATAAGAGAAATTCTACTACCCTTATTTAGTACTCCCTCCATTTCTTTTTATTTGATGTTAAAGCTTTTTTAGCATACAAATTACAAACATCTTATCTTGATTACACATTTCATTTGGTACAATACTTCTTGAATAAAACTATTAGCTAAAAAACGAAATACTATACCTTCTTTTCCTGGAAGACGAACTAGATCGGGATCAAACTTGATTAAACCAAGAGTTAAACGAGTTTGACCTTTCTCTATAGCAAGGTGCAATGGACTTGACCCATACGTGTTAAGTTTTCTAGCAAAGGATGGCTTAAGATTCATCATTTCCATGCCAAAAGCAAGATTTCCAAAAGCAGAAGCTACATGAAGAGGAGTGTTTATGAAAGGTACAGAATCAATGGTTTCAAGAATGTAAGGATCCTCATGGATTAGAGCATATAAATCTTCTATGCTTCCGATTTGAGCTGCTAAGATCAATCTTGAATCCATTTGAGAAATGGGAAAACTATTGTGCTCAATGGAAAGACTTACATTATTTGTTTAATCTATGGTCACTGTTGAATCCATGTAATTTGACCCATCAAATATTTTAAGGTAAAGAATTTGATTTGGCCAAGCCAATAGAAGATAAACACTAGTGCAGATCAGAAAGTGACTGATCTTGGAGAAAGTCTTCTCTTGAGAAACTAGATACATAAAATTTTATAATTTGGGTACACTACACAAAGTTTTTTTGTTTTCTCAATTATTTCCATACAAAAATTCAAACGAACAAGGTTATTCGACCAAGTTATTAGTCTAGATAACCAAATTCCAAATTCATTTCGGAATAACCGAAAGAAGAAAACAACAAAAATTTATGTAATGACTGAAAAAGAAAAATAAAAAATCTAGAAAACCTTATGAAAGTAACTAAAAGTCAACATTATAAAGTGGTTAGTTGCCTTGCGATTCTGTTAATTACTAACTTGTTATTTGCTTCTTCATATGAACTCCATTCATAGACACAAATTTATTAAGTTTAGGTACACAAATTCATTGTGACGACTCACATGGAGGAACTTTAAGTAGAAACTACACCAAAAATAGTTTTGACTCTCGGATCCAATGATTCGCTCTGTATCTTATTTCCATACACTTGTAACGTGGCAAACTCCAATTCGTCACACTCACACTATATATATATATTTCCATCTCTTCTTCAACCATTATTCAAACAGAGAGACAATGATAAAGCTAAGTTTCATGATTATAGCTTTGTTAATGGTGAGAATCGTCTCCGGTGAGATTTCAGATGAAGAAGTTACACCACCTCCGGCTCCGAGTGAGCTTTCACCTCACTCTCAACCGGAGTTAGAAACCAAAATGTCTCCATATCCTTATTATCCTCCAGCACCGGACTCCGAATCTACAATGAATGATAATTTTCCGTCTCAATCTCCCGAAGACATTATTACAGGAACGGAAGGAAAAAAATCCACTGGAGGAGGTGCAGTCGGTGGAATAGCTTTTGGAGCGTTTGCGGCCGCGAGTGTGATCGGGGTTGGAGGATATGTGTTGAAGAAACGACGAGAGAATCTTCGTCGATCACGGTTTGGATATGCAGCTACTGAGATCATCTGAAAACTCTCCCTCAGTCAAGTTTTGGTATATATATTTTTTGTTCTTATAAAGTTTCTTGTAACTTAATAAAAAAAAAAGAATTTTATCATCGAGGTTAAGTTAATTTTAGTAGTCTTTTTGTTTTGGTATGGTAAATAAAAAAATCATCACTAAAAACTTCTATCATTATGGATTATAACTAGTTATGTTGTATTTGAATTTTTTAAGTTTATAGTGTAGCTAGCTTTAAGAGTTTTGACTACATGAAATTTTAGGATTATTACTATGGAATATGGATGTAAAAGTTTATATATGGTACAGCTTTAGTTTAAGAGTTTGACTATGGAATACGAATGTAAAAGTTTATGATAGCTTTATTACTATGGAATACGAATGTGAAATTTTAAGATTAGTACAATGGAATACGAATGTAAAAGTTTTTTTTTTTTGGTCAACAGCATAAAACTTTTATTAATAGAATCCTGAGATTTAGATACAGACATCAAGCTAAGAGCTTTATGATAGCTTTATCTTTATGAGATAATTGGCTGTGGTAGCCAAAATCTCTCCCTNAACCCCAATGGTGATCTTTTGCAGGGTTCACAAAATTAAAAGAAAATGAAAAATAAAATAAAAAAAACTTTTTGTGATATTTTGGTGTGAGACGGTATCAGTGTAATGAGACTCAAAATGAGTCTCAGAATATACACGCGTCAAACTCCGCTCCTCTCTCTCTCGACATCTCTCTCGACATTTCTTCTCTCTGAAGCTAGACTCGCGGGAAAAGAAGCTGCCTACTTCTTCCANTTCTCTCTGAAGCTAGACTCGCGGGAAAAGAAGCTGCCTACTTCTTCCAGGAATCCAAACACGCCGTTAATCGC
>OVAP01006506.1:0-11719 GCA_900406295.1 Aurinia saxatilis
TATATATATATATATATATATATATATATATAACATAGTAAGATTCCCTTTAAACTTGCTCTAATTACTCAGATATTTACTTTCATATAGTAATTTTAAAACTAACTTCTTAAATGGAAGAAGTAAATCAATACAATATATTAAGACATTAATGTTGAAATCCACAAGAATGCATTACTATGAAAAAAAATTCTTGATAATTTAACAAAGATAAATAGTACTAGTTTAGTAATCACATATTTCATCTTTAATATTTATTCAAATATTTTTGATACCATTTTTAATCCAATATATAATACATTTTATGCATAATAAACAGATACAAATTATATTTTAGTTGTTTATATATATATATATATATATATTTATTTAATTATCAAACAAACCATTTTCGCGCAACACGCGAACTTTCTCTAATTCATTATAGAGAAAAGAAAAACCTAGTATTATTGACGAATTTATAGTGGTCTAATTATTGAAAAATTACCTTGTATTATAGGTTAATAGTTTTTCCCCGGCAATATTATTTTAATTGCCAAATTTCAGAAGTTCCATAGCCCATTTTAACCCAATTTAATCACGGATATGAAATTAACACAACTAAAAATTAGGACTATGTGGCTAGTAAACTAGAGATTTCTCATATCTAGTCTTGTCGTTGATTTTGTTCTATGGATCTTTTCCATCGCCAGTGAAAGTTTTGACAAAATTTCTGAAAGATTTTTCACGTTAATTGCAAGTGACTGGTCGGATTCTTTCTTAACTACCAATGCAATAATACCTAGATGAGCATATCCTAGGAACTCATTCGAACCCTGCTTAACTAGGCCACTAGATCCAAATATTTATTCCTTGTTCTAAATCATCTGCAACACCTTAGGACTTTTAACAAAGAGATAATTTACTCCACAATTTACATCTCAAAATAGTATATACTTTTTCTTTCATGAAAAAAGAATTAAGTAATTGGTAGGAAAGAAGTCAGGACAACGTCAAAATTTGACATTTCTATAAACAAATCTAGAGAGTCTAAAAGAAAAACCAGTGAGGATAACATACAACCCATAGCTTATCGAAACAAAATGATAAAAAATCGATTAAAGTTATAATATAAACCATATTAGTTGGATTTTATGCAAAAAGGAAAAGAAAACAAAATTTAAACTAAGCATGATGCCAAAAAAATTAACATAAACAAATGTTTTAAATTGAGATTTTATTCTTAACCGTAAGTTAATAGTTTATTTTACTGTGAATTGAATTATAATTTCAATCATCATTTTGAATGTTTTAATAAAAACTAATTTTGATATTTATACTTTCAAGTTTAGTTTCTATCACAGTTTAGAATATTTATTAAAATGATGGGATGGCGACAACTAGTTGTAGATCAGTCTTTCATGCAGTAGAAGCATTTGGGCCAAACTGATTAAACTAAAACTTGATGACGAATTGATGAAAAATTAAAAGTTAGAGGTGGTAACTTGTTAACGTTGTAAAGTTGAATTGACTTGGAATGTGCGATGGCGCTTTACCGAACACAACGGTTGAAGAAAAGTCCACTTTAGATGTCTCTCTCACGCGCCACAGTGTCCCTTTGATCTAAGCCGTTGGATTTGACTGTTACGAGATCTCTTTGACTTGAATAAAACAAAAAAATCATAAAAAGTTCAAACACCTATTTAATACTGAAATAAATTAGTCAATCTTATGTTTTTATGTGCAATAAATTACTCATACGTACTAAATTATTGTAAATTATGGATACCTCAAATGGATGTAACCCAAATTGAACGGTACAGAAAATTTTTAAAAGTGTGGTTTTGTTTTTATATTTATGTTATGTTTTCGTTGAATGATTTTTTTTTATATATCTAATATGAAGATTATACTTTTTATCCTAAAGATCTTCTAAATGGCATATATTCTTAAAATTCTTGACAATGAGCAGAAGTATTTTATTTTTTTATATTTTTTTTATAGTGAATCAGAACATCTACAATGGTAGAAATTACTATTAATTTTGAATTATTAAATTTATTATTAAAATAAGTTGTCGACTTGTCTGTTCTAGTTTTGTTAATCGATAAAGAAGATGAACAAAAACAAAGACAATGATGTCAAATTCGTCTTGTTAATGGACCATTAGGTTCATGGACCACTTTGTTAATTAGTTGATTTGTTTTTTTAATGCACGTTTGTCTAACTAATTAGTATTTTCTCTAAAAATTNACGTTTGTCTAACTAATTAGTATTTTCTCTAAAAATTAACGCATTTTAATACGCTTTGACGAATGCTCTGCGGAGTTTCGATTGGGAATGCGTTTTTAGCAGTTCTAAATAGTTTGATAGTGGTTTTTAAATTGCGATTTAATACCATATCAAAATGAATAAGTTCTTTCGGATTTTTAATTAAATCGAAACGCTTGTTGAATCCATGTTGATTGTTATTTAATCAATAATTATTGTCATTTTAATCATTTTTGGTTCTTCGTGAATAAATTCGAATTTAAAGTATGACTAATGCTAATCACCAAAATGTGGACACCGATCTCCACAATGAGAAATTGCTCAATGATTAAGCTTCTTGTAATTTGGGAGAAAACGAAAATGGTGAGTTGAAATCCCATTTTGGGAACGGTTTGCCACCAATGTTCCCGAATACTCATGGAATTGGGTTGTCTAGTGATGCTTATCATAGCGCCTATATTCCGCCAGTGCTTATCCTAGCGCCCAATAAGTTCTTGGGGAAGTGTCACAAGTGTGACAAGGTGGGTCATAAATNATGATGAATCCTTCAATGCGTTCTGTAGAGAACATAATATTATTCATAAACTGCTCCTTATTCACCGGAATCTAACGAAGGTGTGGAACATAAGAACTGAACTCCGAAAAAGATGATGAATGCATTGTTGCAGGAATCTGGGTTAGACCAGAATATGTGGTGGGGAAGCTTTGCTTATCACCAACTATACCCTGAACAAAATACCGCATAAAATCTTTAGCAAGATGCCATATGAATTTTAAAAAGGTATTGTACCTTCGTACAAATACCTGAAAGTGTGGGAGTTCCTGGCAAAAATCGTATTGCCACCTCTTAAAAAGGTCATGACTGGACTTAAGACCGTAGATTGTATTTTCATCAGATATGCACACAATAGTAGTGCTTATCGGTTTCTGATTTATATATCAGATGTACCGGATATCCATGTAAATATGATTATGGAGTTTATGAATGCATCGTTCCTTGACGATGTATTTCCATGTAAGGATAAAAAAAAAATATATTATCCATATCGATCTTGTGAACACCGAGACGCGAGTACCTCTGTAAATGAGGCAAACACTTCTGGGAGTTCATTTAATGAATCCGACGATGTTGAAGATTTAAATAGACGGAGCACACGAGCTCGTATGGAAAAATCTTTTGGCGAAGAGTTCATAGTGGCATTTCTGATATAAAATGGGCCGATAACTTGCGCGGAAGCCATGTCTACACCAGACGCACCTTCTTGGAAGGAAACCGTCAATAGTAATATTAACTCTTTTATACAAAATCATACATATGAAATAGTCAGACAAGTTTAAGGCTTGAGTGTACATGGATTTTCAAGGCGATGGATCAATTGATAAGGTCACAGCTAGGCTTCTGGTGAAAAGATTTGGACAAAAAGAAAGTCTGGATTTCTTTGGCACTTCTTCTCGGGTGACGATAATAATTTTGATCATAATGATGATAGGCATCTTAATCTTTTGAGTTAAGATTGTAGGACCTTAAATTTCACTGGGGCACAATCTGATAAATTGTAAAGGAGAATATGAAGAACAATTACAAAAATAAGCAGAGTTTAGACGTAGAACTCTTTCCTTAACTCAAAAATCGCCCCGTAGTGTGACGGTTCTTTGGCGATTAAAGTCTCATGATACAACTGCAACAATCTTCTAATCAGTAACACTCTATCAGAAGCTTATCGAACCATGAATCTGTGTTGTACTCTCATACAACTAAGAAGAAGAAAAGAAGGAGACTGTTATCATTTAGAAGAAAAAAATAATATGAATGATTATCTCATTATAAAGAAGTGCATAGACCATAGGTTTTTAAGCTTCTCTTCAAGCTAAAAACCAAAAGAAACGTTCCCCACATTATTTCAGCATTCAAAGTCAAATAAATATAGTTAATCTCTACGTTTCTTTCATCATTGGAAGAGATATTTTCTTTTGATTTTTAGTAAATAACTAAATCACCCACAAACAAATATTGGACCCATAAGTAACCAAATAATTTGGCCCACTCCAAATAGGTCCATAATGTCGTATGGCCCATTAACGAAACCCAACAAAATTCGACTCGATTATAATCGTCGTACCGTTAGGTTTTTCTCTTTCCAATAATATACTTACAAGATTTTCAAACTTGTTGCACTTTTCTATATATATCTAAAAGGACTCTCACCTCATGTATATAATGTGGCAAATTTGCTAATCTTTTACACTTAGTCAAATTATTAAGCTTTCCAAGTCATCGACTTTGGACCAACATTTCTTATTCAAACAAATGCCGTTTTTGAGAAATGAACACACTACGTCGTAGTGATCATAACAAGGACAAGCCATCAGAGCATTTCGACAACTTTGTTGTCCGGACAAGCCACCGGAATAATGGCCAACGACATTGTCAAAAAATGGTTTCCAACAATCCCCCACATGAATAGAAATGAATTTAGACACTAGACGACTCGACCGACTTGATAGACTTGACTTCCTAAACAAGACTCGACAAGACTCAACTAAATGACTTTTGAGAGTACAATCGAAAAATTCATTGTATATGAGTTGGTAGCATTTTTCAGCCTTGAACCCACTCATTGTTAATAACTGTCGGATTTACTCGACCAGGAGGTGAACATGATGTCTTGAACTACCCGGACTTTTATGTAAACCTAGACAACAACCATAACACAACTTCATTTTTCTCACAAAATATGGAGAATGTCGTCTGACACACATTCTCCTAGAAACGGCCCCATTTCACACTCACAAGGTGATTTACCATTAACTTGTATTTTAAGAAGTATCATGTAAATACTCCACATATCTTACAAAGTTTGGTCTCAAATCATTAAAAGCATACGCTTGACCTCAATACTTACAGGAAGCAATGGTAATCATCCTACAAACTGGGCAGAAACCGGAGTTTCCCAATGCTCATATCAGATTCCACTTGAATTTATTTTCCCTTTGAACCTACATCGTGGGATCTTCAGTTATGTAGGTAGAGTTTCCATCAAACAGCCTCTTATGTCATAGGCTTTAAACCCACCCCCTTGATGATTTTGCAACTCAATCTCTTGAGATCAGTTTCGTAATGGTTTTTATGTCGTAGTATAATACAACGTGAGTTACCACTGTGTAAGAGGTGGCACTACGACTTCTACCAGGCACCCCCACCCACACACTTTCAGGTATTTGTACGGGGGGTACATAACCTTTCCAAATTTCATATAGCGCCTTGCCAGTGATTTTATACGGTATTTTGTTCAGGATATACTTGGTGGTAAGCAGAGCTTCTCCCCCCCCCCAGATTTTGGTCTAACCCAGATTCCTGCAACAATGCATTCATCATCTTTTTTAGAGTTCAGGTATTGCGTACCATAAGTCCGTTAAATTACGGAGATAATCACATATTCTCTACATAACACATCGAAGGGCTCATCATACTTGGAAACCGTTTTTTGACAATGACATTGGCCATTATTCTGGTACTTTGCCCGAACAACAAAGTTGTCGGAATGCCCGGATTTTGGAGTCATTGGATTCCTCGTTATGATCATTATAACGTAGTGTGTTCATTTGTCAAAAATGGTGTTTGTTTGAATGAGAAATGTTTGTCCAAAGTCGATGACTTGGAAAGCTTGTAAAGCTTGATAATTTGGCTAAGTGTAAAAACTAGCAAATTTATCGCATTGAAAACATGAGCTGAAAGTCCTCTTGTTTATTTATGAAGAAGTCATAACAAGGTTTAAAACTTTGTAAATACATTGCGGTGTATTGAAAAGAAGATATATCCAATCAAAGGCATGTGCATAGCGAGTTGAACCAAACCGGTTACGGAATCAGGTTTGGATTTAGAATTGGGTTTTAATTTGGGATCTGGTAAACGGACTATGGACCTAATATCCTATTAATCTGTGGACCCAATCCAAATCAATTAAATGTTTAAAATTAAATTATTTGATAATTCAATAAATTAAACAAAAGCGAAAAAGTAAAATATCATCTCACGTACATATCTTTGTCTTGTGAGCTTATCATAATTGTAACCTTCCATATTTAATATGGTAATGAAGGCAAAGAACGTGACTGAATTTAATCTTTGGGAAAGTCTTTAAGAGTCGACTTCTTCATCTCTCTTGGAGGAGAGAGATAGTTCAAAAAAAAAATCCTTCTATGTTATTTTATTTTTGTATATATGTGAGTACAACACATATTTATGGTTCGATAGGCTTCTGATAGAGTGTTACTGATCAGAAGATTGTTGCAGTTGTATCTTGGGACTCTAATCGCCAAAGAACCGTCACACTACTGGACGATTTTTGAGTTAAAAAAGATCTACGTCTCGACTCTGCTAATATTTTGTAACTGTTTTTCATATTCTCCTTTACAATTTATCAGATTGTGTCGCAATAAAATTTAGGGTCCTATATTTGGTTGACGGCGAAAACAACTCTTAGTAATTTTCTCAATTTTTTGCTGACTAGATAATTAACTTTATAGTCATCCGTATTTAATTTTGTAATATAATAATATTGTAATACCCAACTTCTCTAAACACACTAGAGACTATGTGTTAAAAAACAATTCTCGAACACAAAATCTAGTTTAAGTTCACAACAATTATCATTGAAGTTTTGGTGCCCACTTTTGCAAATACTAGTTTTATCATATTAAACTTAAATCTTTTAAACCTGAAACAAAAAGAGCGGAGAGATAATTAAGAGAATAGAAAAAATCATGGCATAAAAAAACAAAATTAGATTCCTTTTTCAGTTTTTGTAATTTTGGGAAAACTCTTATGTTTTGGCAACATAAGAACCAAAATCTCCAATTTTTTTACACACTGATCTCCCATAAAAGTTTAATAAGAAAAACAATCATGGTTTAAAAGAATGTTACAAATATGAAATTTAAGACCAATGCAGAAATTGAAATTTGGTTAGAACGTGCAGTTAACGCGCATGAATATACGTTATTAAGGAAAAGGAAGGTGATGCATTCATTCATAGCGTGAACGAGCCCCAAGGTCGCACATGCTCTTTGCCCACCACTTTTGGTCTTGGGAATTGTGTTTCCTCTTTTTAAAATGTTTCGTCCGTTTCTTTCCTTCTAATTTGTTTTGATGTGGTGTGAATAGTGCGTCACTCCAGTGGGGGGTATTTGTGTGACCTGAGGCTAGTTTTAATATAATTTTGAGGCGAAAGAGAAAAACAAAAAAGTTCCCAGTTGCGTGTAAACATAATACATTACAAACAATATTTCTTTCTGTTACACTATAATCTAAGTATAATGTATCCATCGAGTGGGCTGAATCTACAAAAATAATTGGGCCTGGCTCAATTCATGAAATTGAAAATGACATATTTACCCTGGATGCTTTGCTCACCTATCCTCTTTCCTCTGTGGAGAGGGGAGAGAAGGAGATCACGAGCGTTGTAACCTCACTCAATTTCTGCTCCTCCTGCTTTTCTCCAAACCCTAAATTCTCCATCCCAATCAAATTCAACCCTTTTCAATTCCGAGGATTTCTTAAATTCTGGGGGTGCGCATATGTGCCTTGAGATCCCGTGATCCCCTTTGGGTTTCAACTTTACCTAGCGAAGAAATTCGTGAATGGGTTCGGGAAATCACGAGGTTGTGGATATTAGTTCGGACGAGGAGGTTGAATCACGTGCAGATGTAGACTACCTCCATTGGTTGAACGATGTTATCGACGCCATCGAGGAGAATTCCGACAGTACCGATGTTGTCGAGTTTGTCTCCGAGGTCAAAGGCTCCGTTGATTCTCACTTTCGCAAGCCAATTTCGTCCATTCAGCCTCTGCATGATGATGATGATGATGACGATTGTCTGATTCTAGAAGGTGACCCTGACAAGACAGCTGCAATCGACGATGATGAGGAGAAATTAGCAAAGAAGAATGATGATGATGACGATGATGTGCTTGTTGTGGGGCAAAAGGGCGAGGTATTGTCTGCAATTGGACCTTCTTTATCGGAACTCATTGATGATCATTGTAACTGTTTAACGTATTTCTATATTAATCAGTTTATCGTTCAACTGTGTATTGGATCTTTTCCTTCTTTATGATGCAGGTGTTTGTCCGTTACGTTTCCCTAATAGCCAAGAGCAAAATATTTGTTTTTGTAGATAGCGTGTAGAGATTTTCCTCATCCTCGCCATTCCTGTGCAAAATACCCGTTTGGCTCAACATCACATGACAAATACTGTGACATGGTAACCATCTAAACTTTCCTTCAGCTCTTATGGATTCTTTACCCACTCCCAGCTAATTCTTTATTTTCCTTCACTTTCAAGTGTCACTGCTATGTGTGCGACATCCGTGCTCCATGTCCATACTGGTGTCTCGGTGTCTCCAACATGGATCATTGTCATGCTAATGATAAAGAAAAGATATGGAAGAATCAACGTGAGTACTCCAGGACCGGAAATATGCCCACAACCCAACCATCTTCAAAACCCACTACCTCCCTCTCAATGATTTCAACTGTGACCCACCAGATTTCATTCTCTCCTACTCAGAATATCATTCGGTTATCCCACAACACTCTGTCACGGAACCAGGTGGGGATCCGGCCTTGCTCATCAGCTCTCCGTGTTCCTCATCAGTCAAATGTCAGAGCCAGGTCTAGAATCAAGTTACCGGTTCGACCACACAGCCACAACCATGTGGTACAATCATTGAACAGTGTTCGTAACAGTGTCATCCAAAAGGATCGAGTTTCTTGTATGAGTAAGGTAAGGTCTCAAGTGGCCTCTTCAGGAACTCGGTCGACAAATGGTAATAACATCAAGGTGGGTACACATACAAATGTTCAAGTTTCACAGTCCACACACCATAACTCCATAGTGCCACCAGCAATAAACCGGGATCTATACACTCAGCAACGATGCAAGTATCAGCCTGATGTTTCTGATCATTGCTCAGCGGTGCCGGGTTCTCAGGGCAATGTGCACATTAGACACTTAGGCCGGAACATAGGTAGTAGTGTGGATCGTCAGCCTCAGACAACCCCAGATCTGTTTGTACCGCTTGAAACTCCTCTGACCAATGTGGATACGCAGGCAGCGGCTGGAGTTCAACAGCAACCGAGAAGTAATGAAAATGTCTTGCAGACCAAACTGTCGGAATTTGAGAGCTGGCTCATGGAGAGCTCAAACCAAGCAGGCCTGGTTAACCCGCTGTCTGAACCAGTAGGTCAAGACTTTGTCAGTACATTCGATTTTGAAACTTTCTTGGACAATTGAAACAGTCTTGGTAGTATAGTATGTATTTTCGTTCATAAGTTAACTTTCTTCGAAGGGAGTGAACGGCCTAGTGGCTGAAAATCCTCCGTATGAGGAACAAAAAAAAAAGAAGAAAACTTTGTATTAATAAATGTGGAGCCAGTTTAGATGTTAAATTACGATCGTGTATTTCCTTTAACGCCGCCGTTAGGCCTGGGCGTTCGGGTTTTTCGGGTATTTCGGTTTAGGGGTATAGAACCCGATCGGGTAATTTATAGTTTCGGGTCGGGTTCGGATCGGGTGTAGTCGGGTTCGGGTAATTTCGGGTAAAACCCGAAATCCGATGTCATTATCGGATACCCGATAAAACCGGGTATTTTACCCGAAATTGCTGTAAAAAAACCCGAAACCATCCAAAATATGCTTTAAAACCGGAAGTTATCCGAAATACACATACTAAATTCCAAATTCAAATCAATAACAAGNCAAGTTGCATAACTAGCTAATCATAACAAATTCAAGATACAATTTCAAGCAAATGACCATTGTTTCATACTTCAAGTCCAAGACTTTAATATTGTGCTTGTGATTGTGCCTGTTACATGTAAATTTCAAATGACATAATGTGATAAGAAAATCGAAAGTAAGTAATTAAACATATAACTCAAACGAATTTACCTTGAAGCTTAACAAAGACTGCCATTACTATTCTTCCTCGTCTGATGGATTCTCAAACTCTGCAAATGAGAAACAAATATTAGTAGATTATTAGTAAAGATAATAAACTAGTATGTAATAATGAGACAATAAACTTACCATTATGAAGCTCATCTTCCCACTCAATATTTGCAAGGATTTGTGCATTTGTAAGCACCTTTGATTCAAGCTTGATATCCTGTTTCATCATTGCTCCGAACACATTAAAACTTCAACCATATAATGTGTTAGACAGCTTCTGAATGGATTTATTATCCTCCCACTAGTGCTAAAATCACTCTCGAAAGCAACATATGACACTTGCATAGCAAATAGATCCTTAGCCATCACTGATAAGATGGGATACTTCCCACTGTTTACAAAATCAATTCCCACCAGCACCTCTGGATTCTATACCTTCTCTCTCAGATATGTTTCCAACTCATTTGTGTCTCTAACTCCAATCTCTTTAATTAATGTATTGTATCTTTGCTCCACAAGATTGTAACCATCAAACTCATCATCAAGACACTCAAATGCTCTATTTATTGTCTGCTCTTGAGAAGCTAGATTCTGAGATGAAGACTGAGACTCGACTTGTTGCAAATTTGCAGCTTTTTGTGTCTTTAACCATACTATTTATACATATCTCGTATGATATCCAAAACTGACTCATATTAACTCTTAAATGCTGCACTTCCTTCCCCATAAAGATCATTAAAGCACATATTTGCAAACTGCATCTTCTTTCTCGGATCAAATACACTAGCAATGACTAACATCCAATTGATATTCTTTAACCCATCCCAATACTTATCAAATTTCTTGAACATCTCCTCAGCTTTTACCTTTAGCTCAGTGTCAATACTATTACAAAGCAGCTGAAGCTTTGCTGCAATGTTCACTATCTCACCATAACACTTGTGAGCATTCAAAGTTGTAGAAGCTGACACAACTAAAGTAGAAAGATAGAACATACTAAGAAATTTAACTAGTCTCTCAACCTGACGTCAATCCTCCATTGAAAGAGGTCCTATTCTTTTCTTTCCATTCTCAACCTCCACGAAATGATCAGTGTAAAGCTTATCTTATACCTCCATCCTATCAAATGCTACCTTAAACTTAGCTGCCCTTGTCAACATCAAATAGGTCGAATTCCATCTAGTTCTTATGAACCAGGAATCTTCGCAGATGAACCAAGAATCTCCACATGAGAATCGAAACCGCATCGCAAGGTATTAGAACCCCCCCCCCCCCTCACTTCGACCCCCTCTCANGACTCCGTCAAACCCATATTCGTTCCTATAGTTACACGCTCACAAGAAAACCTTGGTTCAAACGACACCGATTTTTCCGAGTTTTGGATAGTCACACCAGATTCTTCGACATGACCATCAATTCCTTCAATCCAAAAATCTGATCTTGCTTTCCGTGGTTCTCGAAATCACCTCTCAAATTATTAATGTATTACCTTCTCTTCACATCATCAACAACAAAT
>OVAP01006507.1:0-11719 GCA_900406295.1 Aurinia saxatilis
AATTATACATTTATTAAGATAAAAACCGGTAAAATATGAGGTATATCACTAGGCTTTCGGGAATTGGGGATCTTCAATCAAGCCTTGCCGGCCAAGCAAGTCTGGCGAATTTATCAAGAACCAGAGAATTTATTATCCCGCTTTCTTAAGAGCCGCTATTTTGAATCATCAGATGTTCTGGTGGCCAATGTGAGAGCTAATCCATCATATGGTTGGCGAAGTTTGATTCATGGCAGGGAGTTATTGGTGTAGGGTTTAAAACGAGTGATTGGAGATGGTGAGTATATTATGGTTTGGCTGAACCCATGGTTGTTTGACAATATTAATCGCATACCCGTTTCACAACAACATGTAGTGAATACTGATCTTCGTGTCTGTGATCTTATGAGAGCCGACAAAAAAGATTGGAATTATAGAGTGTTGAAGGAACTCTTTCCTCCTTATGATGTGGCACTGATCAAACAGCATAAACCACAAGCAATGGTGAAGGATTCATACTGTTGGGCTGAAGGAGCTCAGGAGAATTACTCTGTTTCATCTGGGTATAGACTGATGCATCGTCTACAGAGAAGGGAACTGTATGCAAATGCAGAAACACGTCCTTCGCTCTTAGGTGATACAAAGAGTTTGGTCTCTCCAGACTATTCCTAAGATTCGTATTTTCCTTTGGAAAGCATTACGAGGAGCTTTGGCGGTAACAGAGAGATTACAGACGCGGGGCATGCGTATCCATGATGGATGTTTATTATGTGAGTGTGAGATGGAAACAATAAATTATATTCTCTTCATGTGCCCCTATGCAAGACAGGTTTGGGCTCTGGCTCATGTTCCAATTCCACCTGAAGGCTTCTCACAGTCCATCTATGAAAATGTTATGCACTTGACCAGATTGGAGGAGATAAGATTTGTTTCTCCATGGTTACTTTGGTTCCTCTGGAAGAATAAAAAGCTCTTTGACAATGTGGTTTTTGACGGGCCGCAACTAGTGGACAAAGCATACACAGAATCTCGACATTGGCTACAATCTAAACACCTTGATCAGGAGGCCATACTAATTAAGGCTGTTACTCCGAAGAATTGGTCCCCGCCGATGACGGGTCATGTCAAGTGTAACATTGGTTTTGCGTGGAGTGCATCGAAACAACTGGCGGGGGCATCATGGGTTTTGCGGAATCACATGGGTATGGTGTTAATGCACAGCCGACGAACTTATATGCACGTAACTAGTTGTTATGAAGCAAAAATTAAAGCATGGGATTGGGCTTTGGAAAGCTTAAGCAGCTTGCATATTACACATGTTACTTGTGCGTCCTCTTCGAGGGAGATGATAAAGGCCTTAAAAGACCCAAAACAGTGGCCAGCAGTTCGCGGACTCCTTGCTCCTTTGATAGAGCTCACAAGGGATAAAGAAAGGTGGGAGCTTAGTTACGAACATAATCAGGGGAATAAAGGAGCAGCGAATATAGCACAAAGTGTGGTGTCGGAGTTGAGATTACAATCCTTTGTTGCGAGAGGACCACCGAATTGGTTAGTAGAGCTCTTTCAACAAGAGCGACCAGATTATCAGTGATTGTTCTTATCTTCGGTTTTTATATTTTCTTTTTTATCTTGATTATGTTTGCTCTGTTCTGGTCTGGGAACAGAGCTTTAAAACTCTTTTCGGTTCTGCCTTTTGCTAATATACCCAATTCAGTGAAAAAAAAAATTATAATCAATTAATCAAGTTTATAAACCGATATGATAAAATACAAATATTCTATTGTTTAATATCTATTATACATTTGAGAGGCAAGAAATCCTATGTGGCATAGGTAGAGCAATACTGCCAAAAATAACTTATAATTATGACACATGTCTTTTTGTTGTTCGTTTAATTCAATCACTTAATTATTTCTATTTTCATTGTATACATTTTTTAATGTTAACATAATTAATCCATTATCTTCGGAATTGTGAATATTATTGTGATTACTGGCCATGAATATTATTTTTATTTTCATATGCTAATTCAATCGTTAGCTAATTTGATAAATGTTGTGAGATTGTGAATATATTACTCAATTATGTCATATGGTTTTTAAATTGCCTTTTCTCTTTGAAATGATTAAAATTGTGGATTTTCATTGTATACATTAAATATAACGTCATTCATTACTATCGTAAGCCAGCCCATTATTTTAGTAATTGTAATTGTACCCATGCATCATTATCCTAAGAAAAAAGTAATAGTAAATAATTATTTCAACTATAATAACTATTTCAATGATAATGATATTATATCATATCGATCATATAACAGTAAATATAGTGCACATTTTTCGGTTTGGATTTATAAATCCCAAATCAGGGTATAATATCACCTGATAAAAATAATTTTTATAACAATAAATGTACCATACATTTTTCGGTTTCAGTTTATAATCCCAAATTAGGGTAGAGCACCCTCTAAAAAAATTACATAACAATAAACATATTGTACATTTTTTTCGGTTTGGGTTTATAAATCCCAAATTAGGTTACAGTGCCCCTTAAAAAAAAAAATCATAACAATAAACATACTGTACATTTTTCGGTTTGGGCTTATAAATCCCAATTAGGGTTTAGTGCCCCCTAAAAATAATAATTCTATAACAATAAATATACTTTATATTTTTCGGTTTGGGTTTATAAGTGCCAAATTAGGATATGGTGCCCCCTAAAAAAAATTCATAACAATAAACATACTGTACATTTTTCGGTTTGGGTGGGTTTATAAATCCCAAATAGGACCCATTATTTTCGTAAATATTACATGAGATTTGCCTTCACTATCTGCTCTATCTTTTCTCACTTGTTTACATGTAAACAATAATATGTATGATCATCCATTTATTGAGAAATACATAAATTAGGTAGGAGGATATATAATTAGGAGGAAAGTTAAAGGTTATGTATGGGGAAGTGCATACATAAACTGGAACGCATTCGAACTTACCACATTACTCTCTACCCTAAGTTCACTTTTTTCCACAAAAAACTCTGACGCTATACCCTAATTAGGAATTAATAAACCCAAATCGGAAAATATACAATATATTGATTGTTATAAAATTTATTTTGTTATGTGGCGCTATACCCTAATTTGGGATTTATAAACCCAAACCGAAAAATGTACAATATGTTTTAGTGTTATAAAATTTACTTTTTTACATGGCACTATACCCTAATTTGGGATTTATAAACCCAAACCGGAAAATGTACAATATGTTGATTATTATAAAATTTATATTATTACGTGGCATTATACCCTAATTTGGGATTTATAAAAAAAACTGTATCCTAATTTATTTATATTATACCCCAAAATTAGGTATAGTATAAATAAATTAGTGACATACTGTCACATTTAATAATATGTGATGTCAGTATATTATGTTGTGAATTAATTCATTATGGATTATACATCACATATTCTTGTTTACACGTAAAACAATAGTATCAGGTGGGAAAAGATAGAGGGGAAAATGAAGGCAAATCTCATGTAGTATTTACGAAAATAATAGACCCTATTTGGGATTTATAAACCCTCACGGAAAATATACATTGTGCTTATTGTCATATAATAAATGTTTTTTAAAATAAAAAATCTCTAATTATTATATAAGGGAATAGAAAAACTCTATTAAAAAGGAAAAAAGTTTTTTTAAATGGAATGTTTCTTTTGTTTTAAGGAATTTGTCTTTTTTGTAAACTAATTTTATTTTTTCTTTTACTTTCGTAAAGATTTTCCTCATGTAATATTTACAAAAATAATGGCCCTAATTAAAAATAATGGGTAATATGTTCACGAAAACAGAAGTAATTAAGTGGAAAAATTAAATGAATGATAAAAAGACATGTGTCATATTTTTAAGTTATTTTTGGCAATACAGCTCAAGCGATGCCACATAGGATTTTTGGCTTCTCAAATGTATGATTTGTTGAATTTGTAAGTTATTCACCTATTGTTTATGAAATTATTAATATGACAAACAAACCAGTGAAGAAGATAAATGAGACTTAGGTAATGGCTTTTTAAAAATCTACTCATTCTTATGTTTTTATTTCATGGAAAAACACAAAGAACAAGATTAATATACGGTGAATACAAATTGTGTGTAATGGATGCAAAGTGTGTATGACGGATACAAGACGTGTATGATGGATACTAAATAATGCACATGTATGATGGATACATTTCATGGACAATGAGTAATAAACATGGATGTGTGTAATGGGATGCAAAGTGTGTATGGTGGATACAATGCGTGTATAATGGATACTAAATAATGCACATGTATGATGGATACATTTCATGGGCAATGAATAATAAACATGCACGATGAATACATTCCATGGACAATGAATAATAAACATGGACGATTGATACATTTTATGGACACTTGACAAACGATGAAAAGATTGTTAAACAAAATTAAGTGTCTTATATACAATTATGAGCACAAAAATCCTAGGTGTCACGCTCACAATGATTCTACGGTTTTTTCCTAAAATTAATTAAAAAAGATTACATGTCTTAATACTATTGGATGTGTGACATGACATTAAAACCCGTTTTAATTTCTCTACAGCCCATTAAAATCAATAGTTTGATTAAAATAGGAAAAATGTTTTCCATTAAAATTTACATTTAGGTGATTTTTAAGAATAAAATTAAACTGATTTAAATAGGGGGAAACAGTTTCTATTAAAATTTATACTTATCTGATTATTTTGAGTACTAACTTTATGTTTATCATAAAAAATTAAGTTTACATTTATTTAATAGAAAAAATTACAATTGACTACAAATCATGTTTTCTATTAAAATTTACATTAATCTGATTTTTAAGAATAAAATAAATTGATTAAAATAGGGGAAGAACGTTTTTTTAATAAAATTTATGTTTATTTGACTGTTTTGAGTATTAAAGTTATGTTTATCATCAAAAATGAATTTTACATTTATTTAATAGAAGAAACTCATGTGTGTTGATTTCTCAAATAAATTAGAATGAGATTTGATATGTCGAGTGACTGATGGTATCACTTTTGTGTCAAGTGTGTCTGGACAAATTTACCATCTAATAATGTTGTTCAATATCGTGGAAGGTCCAATGATTTTTAAAGAAATCCTAACAATTGATGGGAGAATTTTTTAATATTTTAAAAACGAATGTTATGCACTAGGTTTGGTTGAGTAACTTTTGGCTTTTTGATTTTTATGTTGATATTTACATTGGTTTGGTTTAAGTTGAGTATTTGCCTAATGCTAAAACATTTTTAATTTAACTAATTTTTTTATGAATGTATTTAAATAATTATATGACGCTTTAGCACGGGTACCACCTAGTGCCCTTTTATATATAGATATTCTCTATACGCTTGGACTTTAATAAGCTTACGACATCTTCGTAAATTGTAACCTATTAGTTTTTTAAAAATACAGAAAACTGTGAGGGAAACTTTGATTATGCTAATGAATGTGACCGTTAGTTCGTTCATATTCATAGGTGATCCATTCAAAATCTACACAAAAATGTAGAAAAGTGAATACTCTTTGACAATGTTATCCAAAATATATTAAAGCTAATACTATACAAGTTACTTACACATAATCAGATAAACGTGAAATGGTACTCAAACTTGGATCTACTTACTTAAACATAATCACATAGCTTATTGTTGATTCTATTTTAAAAGAATATTTTAGTGTCATAAATTTTACTTTTTTACGTGGCACTATACCCTAATTTGGGATTTATAAACTCAAACCGGGAAATATACAATATATTAATTGTTATATAATTTCTTTTGTTACGTGGCACTATACCCTAATTTGGGATTTATAAACTCAAACAGAAAAATGTACAGTATGTTTAATGTTATAAATTAACTTTTTTACATGGCATTATACCCTAATTTGGGATTCATAAACCCAAACCGAAAAATGTACAATATGTTTAATGTTATAAAATTTAATTTTTTACGTGACACTATACCCTAATTAGGGATTTAAAAACTCAAACCGAAAAATGTACAGTATGTTGATTGTTATAAAAATTATTTTGTTACGTGGCGCTATACCCTAATTTGGGATTTATAAACCCAAACAAAAAATGTACAATATGTTTAGTATTATAAATTTTACTTTTTAACGTGACACTATACCCTAATTTGAGATTTATAAACCCCAACAAAAAAATGTACAATATGCTTAGTGTTATAAAATTTAAATTTTTACGTGGCACTATACCCTAATTTGGGATTTATAAACCCAAACCGAAAACTATACAATATGTTTAATGTTATAAAATGTACTTTCTTGTGACACTATACCCTAATTAGGGATTTATGAGCCCAAACCAGAAAATGTACAATATATTGATTGTTATAAGATTTATTTTCTTATGTGGCGCTATACCCTAATTTGGGATTTATAAATCCAAACAAAAAAATGTACAGTATGTTTAGTGTTATGAAATTTACTTTTTTACATGGCATTATACCCTAATTTTGGATTTATAAACTCAAATCGAAAAATGTACAGTACGTTGATTATTATAAAAATTTTATTGTTACGTGACATTAAACCCTAATTTGAGATTTATAATCCGAAAACAAAAATTTATCCTAATTTATTTATATTATACCCCAAAATTAGGTATAAATGTAAATAAATTAGTGACATACGGTCACATTTAATAATATGTGATGCCAGTATATTATGTTGTGGATTAATTCATTATAGATTATACATCACATATTATTGTTTACATGTAAAACAATAGTATCAGGTGGGGAAAATATAGAGGAGATGATGAAGGCAAATCTCATGTAATATTTACGAAAATAATAGACCCTATTTGGAATTTGTAAACCCTAACTGAAAATATACATTGTGTTTATTGTTATATAATAAGAAATTTTAAGGAATGCCCATTTCAATATGTCCCTTTCAAAAATACCTCATTTATCTTTCAAAAATATCCTTTTTGGATTTAGGGTTGATTTAAGATTTAATTTAGGGCTTAAATCTTGTAGGGTTAGGGTTTAGTGCTTTACAACCTTACAAAATATTATTGAATCTTTTAAAATATTATAAAAGAATATTTTAAAATATTAAATAAGAATATTTTAAAATATTAAAAAAGAATATTTTTAAAAAATATTATAAATAAGAGATACGTGAGTTTTCCATAAGCTTTACATATGGATAAAATTACACCTATAAATATATGATAGGTGTAATTTTACTAAGTTTGGATAAAATTTGTGTTAGTTTTGATAAGCTTTTTAAAATAATTTCCAATAACTCATTCAGTTAAAAAGGGAATTAAGTTTTTCCAACCAAAAAACTGGTTTTTCACAACTCTGTTATATGATCAAAATAGGTGTTTAAAACAAACAAAGACATCTATATATCATCGTTTATTTTCGAATCTTTTATTTGTCTTCTTTTCAAAAACAAATTGTGCTTTCCAAAACAACACTTAAGAGAGAGAAAAAATGGAAAATTTACCAAATTTTTCCGTAATTACATATGGTATCATGTTTGTATCACTGGCATTCCAAATCCATTGTGATACAAGCATCTTCAATGGGATAGGACGCACAAATGAAAATTCTCCTAGTACAAATGTCAATCAGCAAAACCAAAAAGAAAAAGATCTAATCAAGAAACTGCCTGGACAACCTCGTGTTAGTTTCAAACAATACGGAGGTTATGTGGCCGTAGACGAATTAGCTGGTCGAGCTTTGTATTATTATTTCGTGGAAAACAGCAAGGAGAATGATTCTTCTCCTCTTGTTGTTTGGTTCAATGGAGGTATACATATCTACCTTCTAACTATATAAGTTTATTCTTTTGAAAACAAAATTATTGAGACTTAGACCAACCAAAATGTAAACTTAGACAAGCTAAAATTAATATACAGGACCGGCATGCTCCTCTCTATCGGCAGCATTTCTAGCGCATGGGCCCTTCCGCGTACGTAGCGACGGCAAAACGCTTTATCGCAATCCTTATTCATGGAACAACGGTATATTCATGCATGTCATATTAATTATAATTTTGATGTTCAAGGAATTAATTAATACTGAGATACATGTTGGATTATAGAGGCGAACATGTTATACGTA
The DNA here is from genome assembly GCA_900406295.1 of Aurinia saxatilis. Classification (NCBI taxonomy): domain Eukaryota; kingdom Viridiplantae; phylum Streptophyta; class Magnoliopsida; order Brassicales; family Brassicaceae; genus Aurinia; species Aurinia saxatilis. The sequence continues at coordinate 8,161 of OVAP01006507.1, forward strand.
GAAACGCCGGCAACAGTAGGGTTCTCGTACGACAAGAACGTATCGAAAGAGTTAAACAGTCAAGGAGACAGGGTTACAGCAGAGGATAACTACAGGTTCTTGGTAAAGTGGCTTGAGCGGTTTCCAGAGTATAAAGGAAGAGAATTTTACATCGCAGCTCAGAGTTACGGCGGTCATTTTGGTCCCCAACTTGCGCAAATTATCCTTCACCATAACAAACATACCTTTATAAATCTAAGAGGTCTTCTCCTAGGTAATCCATCATTGGACAGTGATGATGAAGAGGCTGATGAAGAATATTTTATGAGCCATGCTTTGGTCTCCGACGAAATGGTGGCCCGTAAGAGAGAAATCTGCAGCTCAACGAAACATTCCGGGATAAATGGCGAGTGCTGGAAGATGGAAGAAGGTGTTGAGAAACTTACAAAGCACATAGACGCCTATAACATCTATGCGGATGTCTGCTTAAACTCCACATTAACAAGGAAACATAAGAAACACGCCACGGTACTGAAGTTTGATCCCTGCAGTGTAAACTACCTTATAAACTATCTTAACATGGAGAAGGTTCAAGAAGAAATGCACGCCAACACCACAAAATTATCATACCCATGGAGTCAATGTAATGAGGAAATCATTTTATTCTGGAATGGAACTGAGAGATATGCCTCAATGCTTCCAGTCCTCCAAGAGTTGATAGAAAATGGTATCCGATTCTTGGTCTTCAGTGGGGATATTGATTCTGTGATTCCGGTGACAGCTACAATACAAATACCGAAAAAGTTGAATTTAAAAGTTAAGGCGATATGGCATCCATGGTTTAGCAGAGGACAGGTGGCAGGGTTTACAGAAGAATATGAACGGAACTTTACCTTTGCAACTGTTAGAGCAGCAGGTCATAGTGTATCTAGCGACCAACCCATCCGTGCTCTTACTCTCTTTACAAGCTTTATTCGTAACATTCCCCTCCCTCGTTTATAACTCTCATTACTTGAATGAAAAGGCATTTGTATTTCTTTAATGACATTAAATTTTTTTTTATCTCTCTAGCAGTTGTTTTAATACGTTTCCACTACTTAAATAAACTTATAAGAATCAATCGACTTCGTATGAACTGCTCCGGTATCAAGCATCCACAAAAATTGTAGAAATACTCTCCCGGAACTCATCCGGCACCCGATATGTAGTCCTCCAAACTCTAATTTTCTCGGTACATTATTCACAAGATTGTATACTTAGGGATTTTTCTCTTTCTAAAATCTAGTACAATAAAGCAGACAAGAAAAACTGTAAAAAATAACCTAAATATATAAAAACACAATATTGTATCTTTATGATTGGTCGATGATCAATGTTACTCTTAGGGGATGTCAAATGGATAACCCGACCCAAATCCACGTGGATTTCAAAAAAATTTGTGTATGTTATGAACCTATTTGTGGATGTCCATTATAGGATCCATTAGCCTAAATTTATTTAGGGAATGAATATAAACCCTAATCATGTAACCTATATAAGGTTTGTCTTTCTTATAGAATAAACACACAACCATATTATTCACAACACGTTATCAGCACGAACTCTAACCATATGAAAAACCCTCTAGCCGTCTTTTAAGAAAAAAATAAAAATAAATAACCGATGACGTCTCCAGCTCCAACTACATCTTATTCGAGATAAGTATCACATGTTATATTATTGAGATCTATTTTACAATTCATAATTGTGAAATATGTTTTGGTTTTGGTTGTGATTGTGATTGATTCATAGTTGATCATTTCTTTATAAATTAATATACTCATGGGTTGGCACACATAGTATTAAACGATTACTATATATAGAAAAATCTACTCATGCTTGAGATTTAAATATGACAGCTTCTTGTTTATTAATGGTTTGATTCATAGATCAGACACACACTTGTGGCAACACAAGTTATATTTGATCTCTTTGCGTTATTGTTGGGTTAATTCCATATATATGTTGGGTATATCTTTTTAAATGCAATACAAACCTAATTATTTTTTTAAAAATTCTTTGTGTAGATTTAAAATCTTGAACTTGATCGATTGGTCTATATCGTGGTTTGAGCAACCATAGTTTTTCAATCTGATGATGTTGCCGTTTCCCTATCGAGGTAAATCAAAAAAATTTATCTACTAATTGTTGCATAGCAAATCGGTTATCAAAGTATACTTGCCATTTGGTTTAGTATTTTAAATACCATATTAAAATATTGACTTTACCTTATCATCAATATTCGATCATGTACTATATCATTTAAATAAGTTCATTATCATATATCAAATTCGAGTTTTCTGTTTATTGCTTAAATGTTTTAGCATTTGATATAAGTGATAACCGACACATGTTTTTCTTTTTTTTAGAGAGAATGACAAATATACCCAACTTTACATACCTACTAACCACATATAACCACACCCCCTTTTTTAATCAATATATCAATCCCTTTTATTTTAATACCATTATACCCTTCATTTACCAAATCTATTTTCATTATAAATGATATATTTGTTAGGGTTTAGGATTTTATGATTAAGGGTTTAGTAAAATTATAGAGTTTCTGATTTACTTAGGGTTTAGGATTTAGGATTAAACCCTTATAAACTTAGGGTTTAATTTTTAATAACTATTAGGGTTTAATTGTTATGATTTAGGGTTTATATTTTAGGAGGTTAGGGTTTATTAGGGTGGAAAGACTTTTTAGGGTTTAGGATTTTAGGGAAACCCTAAACCCTATATTATAAACCTTAAAACCCTATAAATAGTTAATATTTAAATAGGAGCATTTTAGACTTCTTACAAGAAAAATAACTAAAAGGAAGGAAGGTGGGTATATGTGATTAATGAGATAAAAAAATGGGTATATGTGGTTAAGCCCTTTTTTTATATATATATTACAAAGTGTTTCACGTCTGTGTTATTATATTGACCAGCGTATCTATTGATTTATCAAAATATGTGTAATCATATTTCATAATTCCATATAATTTGGTATATTGTACTATGGCATGATCATAAATAGCCTCGTATTCATTATTGAAATGTTTTTATGGCATTTGTATGGTGGTGAATTCTTTAGTTGATTGATTTCTATGGACATCAAATGTATATTTGATGATTTGAGATTTAATTAGAGATGAATGAACCTGAAGTGAGTTAAAGAAGCTCATAGAGAATAAGTAATATAGACTATAAAGATCCACAAGTTCTTCAGAACAACTCTTAAATGGAAAGTGAATTCATTATTCCACCAGAAGTGGGAAATAAAGATGGCAAAAAAAAAAAAAAAACCTTGATCCACATAATACAACTCACTTGGAATTTGATTAAATTATGGTCCTTGAAGGAATAAACGACCCTTAAGTTTAANAATTATGGTCCTTGAAGGAATAAACGACCCTTAAGTTTAATTATTGTTACTTTAAGAATAAAAAATTTCTTTTCAAAATTTATATTATATTCAACTGCTAGTGAGTCTAAAGACCACATGAAGTGTGATAGACCCATTGGTTCCATATATAAAAATCCTCGGAAA